>PVIW01006596.1:0-84659 GCA_004026585.1 Noctilio leporinus
GCCAGGAGGTAGAAGGAGTGTCTCAAGAATGCTGGGTCAACCCCAACTGGCCTGAGAGAGACCAGTGGTAACTAGTGTCTTGAGTACTTGCTGTGTGCAGTCACCATTACTGTTTCATGTGGTTGTTCCAAAGATTCTTTAAGGCAAATCTTACCTGTGTTCCTACTCCACAGATGAGGAAATGGACCAGGAAGCCTTGCCATTCTCCCACAGCTGGGACTTGATGCTGCCAAAGTACTTACAACTTATTGTATTCAAATCATACATTCATACTCCCTTATTAGATTTATTTATTTTTTAAAAAGATGTTACTACTTCCGGAGAGAGGGGAAGGGACAGAGGCAGAGAGGGAGAGAAACATCACTATATGGTTGTCTTTCACCTACGTTCAGCCACAGACCTGGCTGGAGACCTGGCTTGCAACCTGGTTAAGTGCCCTGGCTGGGAATTGAACCAGTGACCTTTGGGTTTGAAGGCCAGCACCTTACCCACTGTGCTACCAGCCAGGGCTGAGATTTATTTCTGATTGTGAAGATTTTACTTTATGTAATTACGTACATACAAGTTTAGATTGTTAAATCTTTTGAGTCAACCCTTTTTTCATCACGTGGTTTTAATCTCTGATAATTATTCCTCTACCAGCTCTTTTGGAATCTGTCTGGTATAGTTTGTCTCCTCCTTTTCTTTCTGTCTCTCCACAGGGACCACTGTAGCAGTGCTCAGATGGTCAGGAGGGAGACAGTCGCTGTGAGGTGGAGGCACTCAGCAGACTGGAGAGACGTAGTTGATGGGACCCACTGATTCTAGTTTGGGGGACCTGGGGTGACATCCATGGGTATAGGAGCAGAATAACACATTTAGGAAGGATTGTTGGCAGATGGGAATCTGAATCTGCCTCATGGTGTAGCAACTTCACTTTTCTATAGTATACTCAACTTTTGTGCCCTCTCCCTTTTCCACAGCTTCCCTGAGGCCTGAGCCAGCTGCTGTGGTTTAGGATTAGCTGTAAGTAGTGTTGCAATTCTAATTGTGACTCATCTGAACCCTTGAATTCCATGCTTTTCCAATTACAGTACAAAGCGAAAAACACCTACTTAGAGAAGATCGATGGCTTTCGAGCTTATTATAAGCAGTGGCTGAAAATGATGCCAGCAGAGGAAACCCCCCACCCGTGGCAGAAGTTCCGGACCAAGCCCAAGGGGGACCAAGACACTGTCCCTCAGGCTGATGAGCATGGAGGCCTTGGGGGCAGGTGATGGGGAGGCCCCAGAGGATCACCAGCAGAGCTGGAACTAAGTACACAGCCTTCACAGTGCTTTGTGGGAACTCTGGGAGTCCCTTTCATATTAAAGACACAACGTGAACATACTGGTGTAGCCTCAAGCATGAACATAGGTCTGGTCACAGTGAGAGCTGCAGCATTTTGCAGGCAATGGTATAAGGACAAATGGGCCCAGGGCACCTTATGAGTTCATAGCAGGTCCCAGTGCAGCCTGGGCCACCTTGGCATGTCATCTCAGGCCATCCTCGCCTCAGAAGTTGTCAACCCCATCACTGATGAGGAAAGTGAACTTGATCGTGATCACATGGCACCTATGGGGTGGAGAAAGGATTGGGTCCCAAGGGCCTGGAACTCTCCCACTGGGCTCCACAGACTGCTGGCTCTGTGAAAGAACTAATGCAGGGCCCAAGGTTTAAAAGTTTTATTTCTACAAATTATAGCTGATGAACAATGATGCCTTCAATGTTGAGACCATGCTCCAATTTGAGCCTGGTCTATGCAAGAGTGCTCTATGCAAGAGTTACTCTCAGGAAAGGGTGACACAACAGGTAGAAACCTGTGAAGTCCAAAGTCTTGGGTGGAGAGGGGTCAGGGCCCAAGGGCCTCAGCCAGAGCAGCCTCGGCAGCCACAATGTGTACACTCGATGATCCGGCCCTGCAAGAGAAGACTGCTAAGACACTGCCCTGACCCCATGCCACCTTCCCCCACCCTCCACTAATCTCTCCAAGAAGGTTGGCAATGGGACAGTAATTCCCTACAGAACACTTACCAGAAACTCCTCTATGATAGTTCTGGATGGCAAAAATTCAGTTTCTTCATGAAAACTGAAACAGCTGCTGTTGATACTGAAGTTGTATCTCTATGTGCATTTAATTTATATGCTAATTAAACTTTTTTTCCTCCCAAAGGGGGAAAAAAACCAGTGTGACTCTTGCTGTTCTGCAGAGTAAGCATGACATACCCTGCTATGACCGGGGGTGGGGGTGGGGGTGGGGGTGGGGGTGGGGGTATCTTCCATTGCTCAAGGGACCTGGCCTCCTCTGGGCTGGGGAACTTGTCAGTGAGAGCATGGGGAGAACAGTGTGCATGAGAATCTATGGTAGAAGAACAGTCTAGTCCCCATGCCAGGTGTGGCCTGATGTCTGGCCAGGGGCCTGCTCAGCAGACGAAGACCCTAGAGCAGTAGTTTATATTTTTTCCTTTTGCCTTTTCTGGAGTAAAACCCTTGTCTAAACAAACAAGATCTGATGGTGAAACCCAACTAAATCCAAGGCAGGCTCTGTTCTGGCCACAAGGTTGGGGCAGTACCCACAACCAGATGTTGCCATGGAACCTGGTGCTCTCAGAGGAGAGGGGCTCCTGCTGCCTGGCCCCAAGAAAACCAACCCCCAGAACCTTCCTTTGGGGAGGCAGCCCTCATTCACTTTACACTGCTCAGAATGCCTGTCCTCGACTTTCCAGATGATTCAAGAAGACTGCTGTCTACTAAGCTAAAGCTCTTAGCTCAGAGTTAAAATTCTACAAACTAGTTGGCAAAGTACAGGATCCCTGTGATGATTGTGCAAGGTCAAGCCAGAAGGTGGAAAATTTGGTCTAAGCTCTTGACTGGATTCACAACAGTCAGCCAAGGGGCTATACTCAAAGGCCACTAACGGCCAATATCCCTGGAACTGCTCTGTGTTCTGCAGTTCCATTTCAGAGAGGCTTGTTCCCTCAGCTCAGTTATTGCATACCCAGCACCATTCCCAAGCTGCCCAGCCTATTTTGGAGCATAAACTTCTGACAGAAGAAATATGATGTAAGTGTCAAACTGAGGAAAAGGAGGCCTGGAACAAAGGGCAGTTGAAGGGTGAGCTCTGTTGACTGGCTTACCCTTCCCTGGCTCAGTCCTCCCAACCTCATTATGGGTGTGTGTTGTTACCCACATTTTATAAGTGAGGCATGGTGTTCAATAACTTGCCCAAAGGTAGAGCTGAGATTTATCTTGTAGACATAGCAAATATGACAACTACTAAAGTGCCTAGCATGGCTTCCTTAACAGAGGGACTCAGTTCTGGGCCAGGGGGCAGGAGGGGATGGCCAGCAGTACATCTAGCAACAAAATTATTTTCAGCCCCAAGGGTATAAACTCCCTTGGCATCAACTAGGACAGAATTCTGAAGTGAAGGTAACATCAAAATTAATTGTCAGACATGATAGGGATAGAGACATTACCACTTCCAGCTTGCTTTTGGGGACCCGGCAAATGCAGTTTGTCCCAAAATTGGTGTCCCGTGTCTGAATGCACCGCAGGCAGCATAAGTTCTCATACCCTTGCTTTTTCCATTTTGCAATCAGGTTTTTGTCTGCATAGCCTTCTTTAATACAGTATTCATATAACTCTGTCAAAAAGATGGGGAAAAGGAATCAGATCATGATATAACAAAGCTTGCCCCCCACACCTAGCGTATCACTACTCTTCATTAAAAAAAGTATCCAACATTGGCCTCTTCTTGTGTTTTTTTTTTAGTAAGAAAAATCATGAAACTTGCTGAGGTTGCAAGAATAGGGCAATACTTAAATCTCAAAGCTACTAAAGTTGGTGAAGCCAAGAGAGAACCTAGCCAGCTACCTCTGCTTATGGCTTTCCGCTTGTAGAAGAGGTCAAAAATATAGCGGGTCTTCTGGTGGTGAATCCTGAAGATAGGCCACAGAGATTCCACTTTCCTCTTTCCCTCATGAGGTTCTGTTTCAGCTGGAGAGAAAAAGATGTACATTTTGTTTTGGCAGGTAGAGATATAGTGTTTTGTTTTTTGTTTTTTGAAATAACTAGGAATAAAAAATTTCTACTTTATACCCACCAAGGTGGCTATAATCAAAATGAAATGACAAAAATAAGTAGTGAGGATGTGAAGAAATCAGAACCCTCATATGCTGCTGGTGGAAATGTAAAATGGTGCTGCTGCTGTGGAAAACAGTCTGGCAGTTCAGAAGTTGAAGAGTTATATGACTTAGCAATTCTCCTTGGTATATACCCGAGAGAACTGGAAATACACATACACACAAAATGTAGAAACCACCCCAGTGTTCATTCATTGATAAGCAGATAAAATGTAAACTAACCATACAATGGAATTGGTCATAGGGATAAAGTACTGATACATGCTATAATATGGATGAACCTTGAAAACATTATGCTAAATGAGAGAAACTAGTACTCAAAGCCCTACTGTATGATTCTACGTCTTTAGAGACAAAGCAGGTGTGGACCACTAAAGGGTATGTTTTATTTTCCAGGGTGATGAACTGTAAAATTGCGGTGATGATTGCCCAATTCTGTGAATATACTAAACACCACTTTAACACTTTGAAAGGGCAAACTTTACATTATGTAAGCCACATGATTCAAACATAATTATTTTAAAATGCCTTTTTTTTAAAATTTAATTTTATTGTTGCATTACATCCATCCCCTTTTCACTCTCCTCTGTCCCCTTCTCCACCCACCTACTCCCCCACAAAGTCAATCCCACTTGTTGTCCATGTCCATGGTGAAAATGCCTTTTTAATTAGATCAATTAGAAAGCAAAGATTTTGAAAAGTAACTCAAAAATAACTGCTATTAACACCTGGTTTTTATTCTTCCAGACCTATTTCTAGAGTTTAATTTCTGAACATAGTTCTGGGTCCACTCATAGGCATCCTACTCATCTTTAAAGTACCTCTAACTTCATTTCACAACCAAAGTTCTTTAGAGGTCAGAGGGGAAAAAATAACTGGACAAGTCTGAACATTCATAACACGGCAGGCCTGCAGGAAATAACTGCTCCATCAACACAGATATGATCAGGCAGCAGCTTGCACCTGTTATAGGCAATTTAGCAGTTATAAGTTGATCTTTGTCTACTACCTCCTCTTGGTTTTTAGGGCAGAGAATAAAGGTAAGGAATGATCAAACAAAACAAACTATACCTCTACGTCTCCAACTTTGAGGCCATTTTATTACCTAGGATTTATTAATCAGCTTAGCAGATCTCTGTGGTTGAATCAAAAGGTAGGTGGTAGGGACATAGCAACACAAGTGTGCCTGCTGTGAGTGAGGCCCTGCTGTAGGAGCTCAAGATGCAGTACTGGGGAAGACAGAAGTCCCAGAGCTACGTTCTAGGGGAGGGAAACGGATCAAAACCTGCTCGTAAGTGGTAACTGCCACAGAGAAAAAGAAAACATGGGAGGGGATGGCAAGTGAGGAAAGGGAGGGACTGCCATTTTATGTAGGTGATGAAAGCAAGCACAAAGGAGACAGACATCTAATCAGAGACCTTAAGAAACAAGGGGTATGGGTGGGCTGGGAGATGGGCATAATGGGTGGAGATGGTCAAAAGGTACAAACTTCTAGCTGTAATTCCTGAGGATGTAATGTGCAGCACTGTGACTATAGTTAACAATACTGTATTATATATGTGAAAGTTGCTAATAGAGTTGATTTCAAATGTTATTACAAAAATCTCCCAGCCCAAAATGATCTTGATTACTTTAAGTTCTGTGCAGTTAATAGAGGTTTTGGAAAAAGGAGGCAAAGTAATTTAACACTGATTTAGTAATTATTGCTGGCAGTATGACTCCACAGTAACTAGGGGCTAGTTATCTCAAAAAAAGAATCACTTTAAAAAGCAACTTAAGGCCCTGGCATAGTGGCTCAGTTGGTTGGAGCATCATCTCATACACTGACAGATTATGGATTTGATTTCCAGTCAGGGTACATATACAGGTTGGGTGGGTTTGATCCCTGGTCAGGGTGCGTACAGGCAGCAACTGATCAATGTTTCTCCCTCAAGTTAATGATTCTCTCCCCTCTCTTCTCTAAAATCCATAAACATATCCTTGGGTAAAGATGAAAAAAAGAAAAAGAAGCAATTTAGTAAATGGTTACACTATGATCACATAAGGGCAACAGATACTTCTGGCTTCTAATAAAATTTCCAAAAACAGTACACTACATTGATTCACAAATGCAAGATCATACATCTAGAGGGTGAAGATGGTACATTTTGGAAAACTGGTACATAATGCAGAAACTACGATGATGAAGATAGTGTCAGAAACCCGTAAGAAGGTCCTGGCTAGTGGCACAGTGGATAGGCATGGGCCTGAGAGCCCAAGAGTCACGGTTTGATCCCCAGCCAGGGCACACAACCAGGACTCTAGCCAGCTCCATAGCTGAAGGCAGGTGAAAGGCAACCATACATTGATGTTTCTCTCCCTCTCTCCCTTCCCCTCTTTCTAAAAATAATAAACAAAATCTTTAAAAACAACAACAAAAAAGAAACCTGTAAAAAAATCTGAATAAAAATGTTTCAGAAAGAAGTAGAACAAACAGGACTTTCCAAGTAAATATATTTTGTATGATTTTAAATATACATCCAACCAAAATAGTAAGGTGAACTATTTGCTCTACATTCCCTAAAGATTTGATATACAGACTGGATCCAAAATATTCATTTGTGTTATCCTACTTTCTGACATTTATTGTATTCCTATGAATAAGGAAACAAAATGTCAGTGCCAGGAGGCCACAGTGGTATCCCCTGTTTCTTTGCATTTATGCCTGATCCATAGAAACATCTGAGTGGGTGACCCTTGGATGAAGCCCACCACACAGGAATTCCACTACTCACCTTCTCTCATCTTTTGATCTAATTCATCCAGTGTTGGTTCGATCAACTCCCAGCCATCTGGGGGAGCTTTCCTGCTTCTTTTGACTTTAGGCATTTTCCCCCACAAGGTAATTTGCAAATATCTGGGAGAAAAAATTAAATAAATTATTTTCTGAACCTCAGATACCCAAGTCTCCATGGTGGTGCACATTCACTTCTCTCTGTTATCACATCTGTAAAATGGGGATACAGAACCTATGTCATTGTGAAGACATAGCTATAATTGTATGTAACATGCCTGGCTTTTAATGGGAGCTTAACAGATTTTTCCTATTACCATTAATTACTGACACCAACTATTAGCCTGGCCCTGTACTGGATATTACATAAAACAAAGAATAAGATACAACCCCTGTTCCTGGGAAGGTGACAATTCAGGAAAGAGATATAAAGTAAAATGCAATTACAATACAATGTGAGAACTATGATTGGGGGGAAGCTGAGAGAATGAGCATTTAAAAAGGAAAAAGACCATGTAAAACCAAAGTACCTTAGGGCTGTTTCCCAAGACTGTAACTGAAAGATCTCTGGTCTCTTCAGTTACAGGCTCAGGTTCTTGTCCAGCTCTACCAATTACTCTGTGACTTTGGGAAGTCACATTCTTTCTCTGGTCCTCAGTTTCATCTGTAAAATGAGGGTGGTGGATTAGCTGGATTAGATCTCTTTCTAATTTTTTAAATCCTCATCCAAGGATATGTCTGCATTGATTTTAGAAAGAAGGGAGTGTGGTGGTGGGGGAAACTGAATGCCTCTTGTGCATACCCCATAGGAGTTCGAACCTGAGATCTAGGTGTATGTGCCCAAACCGGAATCAAACCTGCAATATTTTTGGTGCACAGGACAACATTCCAACAAACTGAACCACCCAGTCATAGCGTCAAGTCTCTTTTTAAGCTTAACAAACATTGCCTAGAGGCAATTCAAGTAAAACCCATATAACAGTCCAGCCCAAATATAAATAGCAAATAATTTTTTCAAACCTCATAGCAATTTCTAGCTGGCAAAGAGAACTCAGGTTATCTCTCACCTTTAATCATAGCAGACTTCTCTCTCCCAATTTATTCACCCCTCGCCCTGCCTCTGTAGGGTACATGAGTTTACAGTCTCCCCTGCCCTCACAGCCTCCTTCCATGAATCCTCCATAACAACCATCAGATGAGAAGTTCCACTCCAAAAGTTAAAGTCAAGGTCGCACAGCCAGAAATCGGCAGCATCTGAATCAGTGGTCTTTGCACTTTGTTTCCCCTACGTTAAAGCCAGAGATGGATGTAATCTGGTTTCTGCCCCAGCGCGCAAGGACTGGGAGGGCAAAGACGCGAGTAACTACTCTATCACTCAGGGAAATTCGAGGACCCTGGCCCAGCCTTGCAGTCAGAGGAGACCTCCCAGGAGAGGTACACATAGGAGATAAACTAGATCAAGAAGAGGTGTCGCGAGGTATAAGAATGTTCTTTTAAGTCTGGCTCAGACGCCGTTTCTCTATAAGCCCAAAGCTTTCCCATTCGCCTCCTGCCGAGCCCTACTATCAAAGAGTTTTCTTGGCAGAAAACACAGCACGCGCGCACGTCTGTGTGTGTGTGTGTGTGGGGGGGTTAGAAACAGGAGAACCCCCCAAATCTCCCACCCTTCCGCAGAAAGAGCGAGGCGCCGCCCCCTCTCAGGATCTTCCCCCAACCTCACCATCCAGAGACCCGAGCCCGTCCCAATCCAGCCGCTCAGATCGCCCTCTGGGCCAGTGACGGCCTCCAGGTCTCTGGCCCCAGCCCTTACGGAGGTACTCAAGAACAGATCAAAAACACTCACCAAACCTATATGCGGTCGACCGCCACCTCTTTCTTCACTGCTTCCGCTTCCCAGGCGATCACTTCAGGGCGCCGTCCTTGCGGAGCCCCGCCCCAGCACGCGCGAGTATTGCGTCATCTCAAGTGTCCGTAGCTCTGCCTGTATAGAATACCAGAACCATTATTGCCTTTTTGGCCTCACTCTCTGGTGGTTGGCCAGCCGACTTACGCGTCTCCCAAGGCAGGGAGACAGGGGGTGCTGTTGCCCGGTAGCACGCGTGCGAACCTGGAATCAGGCGGCGCGCCGGACAGCCCTATTTCTTGCCCAGTCCAGGCGGCGGTGGCGGCGGCGGCTGCGGCGGCGGCTAGCTAAGAACAGGCTGGGCGGAAGAAGTCGAACCCAAAGTATTTCCGGTTCCGGTGTCAGTCAAAGCGCCGCCGCCGCAGCCGCTGGAGCCGCGATGCCTAAAGGAGGTGAGGGGCGGGCGCGCGTGGCCGGCGGGCCTCGAGGGGTATGCGGAGTCTGGCTCCTGCTGCCCACTCAGCCCCTAGCGGTCTCGGGGAGCTGCGTAGGGGAAGGATGTTCTTTCCGGCTGAGGGCCAGGATTGGGCCTCGGCGCGGAATTGTCTTGATGGAGAAATTGAGGACCATAGTGGCCTCGAGCCACTCTCTTGAGGGTCTGAGGGGACTCGGAGGTTCCAGGTTTTCGCGGAAGCAGAAGGCCAGATGTAGGGCGCGCTTCTCCTGGCTTGGGGGGTTTGGAGCTTGCTTCATTCTAGACCCGCCGCGTACAGAATCACTGCGTCCAGCGTCTGTGCAGGGCGCGCCTGCCTCGCGTGTGAAACGTGGGCCTTCTCGGGCCCTGGGCAAGCCAGGCCTGCCGAGTAAAGAGATCAAGTTGATGCTGTTGAGCCTTGTAGACTCAGCTTTGACTGCCGTATTCAGCAGCGGCTTGACGTGTGCCTTTGAGCCAGTCGCTCAATCTCCCCGTGTCTGGGTTTCTCATGTACAAATAGGGGGTTATGATTGTAGTTACTTAACAGTACTGATGCTATGTTTTAGGCAATCCACGTGGAGAGTGCAGTACAGTGCTGGGCAGTCAGGTGCCTAGTAAGCATTAGGTATCGTTATTTGTAAGACTTTCAGGTCCTTGGTCCAGAAGGTAAAGAATCCTTGCCTTCCCAGTATATTGTTGGCCCTCTTCCATCTTCTTTCTCATAAGAGTCAGTAGTTCTCTATTTGAAACTCATCCTGAGTTATTTAACCTCTTCCAGCTTGTTTTCCTCATCTGGAACACCTGGCTGATAACCCTAGGTTGGAGAGTTGATATTAGTGGCATTTAAGTGCCTGGCTAGCTCCTGGCACCGAACAGATGTTAAGTTAATGTTGGTAGATCATGTGTCATGTTGGTTGAAATGTATCCACCCACAGGAAAATCTGCTTGGAGCTTTTTCAAACCCAAATGATTTCTTGATTCTGCTTCCAGACTTTACAGAGCTGAATCCATTTAAACCTAGCTATATACTGGCTTATTCTGTGGTAGGAAGAGTCATGTCTCTTCTCTCTGTTCCTTAGTCTTCGCCACAAAGAGGATGCTAAGTGACCCCTTATGACTCCAGAATTCTGGCTGTAGGAGATAATTTTGGCCAAGGTTGGAGTTTAGTTAGAAAGTCCTAAATTCTTGGTTAAATGACATAGTCTTTTGACTTGTGAAAAGCTTAATATGTAAGCCCTGGCTGGTGGCACAGTGGATAAGGCGCCTGCCTGCAAAACCACAGGTCGCTGGTTCGATTCCCAGTCAGGGCACATAACCAGGTTGCAAGCCAGGTCACCAGCCAGGTCTGTAGCTAGAGGCAGGTGAAAGGCAACCATACATTGATGTCTCTCCCTCACTGCCTCTCTCCCTTCCCCTCTCTCTAAAGATAATAAATAAATTCTTTTAAAAATTTACTATGTGAACAAGATTTATGTTTCTTGGCTTGCGTTAATTTGCTTCAAAAGTAAAAACATGAAGATGTTAAGGTATCAAATTCCCCATGAGCAAAAGATCAACTTTTATTTCCATTATAAAACTATGAAACATTTTTTTCCAGGATTTTTTAAAATTTAATTTTATTGTATTACATGCTGTGAAACATTTTTAAAGGCATGAAGAGCTTCTGATAAAAGTTATTGTAGATCAAGCCCTGGCTGGTAGCACAGTGGTTAAGGCGCCGGCCTGCAAACCCAAAGGTCGCAGGTTCGATTCCCCAGCCAGGGCACAGAACCAGGTTGCAAACCAGGTCTCCAGTCAGGTCTGTGGCTGGAGGCAGGTGAAACGCAACCATACATTGATGTCTCTCTCCCTCTCTGCCTCTCTCCCCTCCCCTCTTTCTAAAAAATAATGAAATAAAATCTTTAAATTAAAAAAAAAAAAAGTTATTGTAGATCAAACTAAGGTCAGTATCCCATAGACAAGTAAGCAGGATGGCTGCCTATAGTAGCCAATTTTGAGTTGTTAGTATTGCCTGGAATATAAAGGGTGCAAGAAAGGGTGTTGGTTTCTTAAAATGGCAAATTTGATCTTTCACAATAGGACTTTCATGAGCGTAGACTGAGACACTCTTGGGAACCGAGGTAGTCATTAAAATTGGGTGGTGTACTTTGTAGCAGCCCAATTATGGCTCTGCAGCTGCTGTCTAGGAAATCAGGGGAGGCCAGTATATCTGTTGCTGCCTTTGGAGTTCAGAGCAGCTCAGGCTGTCTAATAGATTCTGTGCTTTCAGTGAGAGACTCACTGGAAGTCAGGTGGACCATAGCTTTTAGGAAAAGTGGGGATGGATCAAGGCCATAGCCATCCCAGTGTTCTGAAATCAGAAGGGGTGCCACCTTGATATGAAACTGACTGATGGCTTTAGTAGTGGTCAGTCTGTAAAACTGATAGATTCGGATGAACTTTAATTGCTAATGATATTTTAACTCTTACTAACGCTTAGGAGGTAGTCAGGTTTCTTTTAAACTTTATGTTTACAATTCCCAGTACAGTAAAGTTTTCTCCAATAGGTTTTAAGTTTTCTCTTTCTGTCATACCACTTGGTAAACATAAAAGTATTGGGTTGGCCAAGAACTTTGTTTATTTTTTCTATTTGTTGGCTCTAGTAGTGTTTAATTGTCTTTAACTTCATTTGAAACATTTTTGTTAGATTGTATTGTGACAGCTATCATAGCATTGTGCTTTTTCTTTTTTTAAGGAAAAGATTTTTTAAAAATATTTTACTGTTTTTAGAGAGAGGGGAAGGGAGAGAGGGAGAGAAACATCAATGTATGGTTGCCTTTCACCTGCCTCCAGCCATGGACTTGGCTTGCAACCTGGTTATGTGCCCTGGCTGGGGAATCAAACCAGCAACCTTAGGATTTGCAAGCCAGTGCCTTATCTACTGTGCCACCAGCCAGGGCGCATTGTGCATTTTTAAAAAATCAAAATTAAAGAAGTTTGTGCGGCCATTTAATATTGAAGGTAGAAGAAGATTTGCAACGTTTTTGGCATATTATGCTTTATTATTTCAAGAAAGGTAAAAACAACTGAAATGCAAAAAAGGATTTGTGCAGTATATGAAGTAGGTGCTATGACTGATTGAACATGTCAAAAGTGGTTTATACAGCAACCATTTATGATAAAAACACTCAGCAAAACGGGAATAGAGGGAGCATACCTCAACATAATAAAGGCCATATATGAGAAACCTGAAGCCAACATCATACTCAATGGGCAAAAACTAAACGCTGTCCCCTCTAAGATCAGGAACAAGATAAGGTTGCCCACTTTTTCCACTTCTGTTCAACATCATTTTGGAAGTTCTAGCCATAGCTATCAGAGAAGAAAAAGGAATCAAAGATACCCAAATTGGAAAGGTGGAAGTCAAACTATCATTATTTGTAGATGACATGACAGTGTACATACAGAACCCAATAGACTCCACCAAAAACTTACTTGACCTAATAAGCAAATTTAGCAAAATAGCTGGATATAAAGTCAATATCCAGAAATCAAAAGCATTTTTGTATACCAATAATGAAACATCAGAGATAGAAGCTAGAAAATAAGTCCCATTTACCATAGGAACAAGAAAAATAAAGTACTTAGGAATAAACTTAACCAAGGAGGTAAAAGACCTGTACTCAGAAAACTACAGAACATTGAAGAAGGAAATTAAGGAAGCTACAAATAAATAAAAGCATATACCATGTTCATGGATGGGAAGAATTAACATCATTAAAATGTCCATACTACCCAAAGCAATCTACAGAGTCAATGCAATCCTGATTAAAATACCAATGATGTACTTCATAATTTTATATGGAGCCAAAAACACCCACGAACAGCCACAGCAGTCTTGAGAAAGAAGAGCACGGTAGGAGGAATCACAATACTGGATATCAAACTCTACTACAAGGCTACTGTCATCAAAACAGTCTGGTACTGGCATAAGAATAGACATAGATAAATGGAACAGAATAGCCCAGAAATAAACCCAGGACTCTGTGGTCAGTTAATATTCAACAAAATGGGAAAGAACATCAAATGGAGTAAAAACAGTTCCTTCAACAAGTGGTATTGGGAGAACTGGACAGTAACATGCAAAAAAATAAAACTAGACCACCAGCTTACACCATACACCAGAATAAACTCAAGATGGATAAAAAACTTAAACATAAGCAGTGCCACCATAAAGGTCCTGGAGAAAAATATAGGCAGAAAAATTTTAGATATCCTATGCAGAAATGTTTACTGATACTTCTCCAAGGGCAAAGGAAATAAAAGAACAAATAATCAAATGGGATTATATCAAACTGAACAAAGTTTCTGTTCAGCTAAAGAAAACACCAGCAAAATTAAAAGGGAACGAACTGTATGGGAAAACATATTTGCCAATGATACCTCAGACAAGGGTTTGATCTCCAAAATATATAAAAAACTTAATGCAACTCAACACCAAGGAGACAGACAGCCCAATTAAAAAATGGGCAAAGGACATGAACAGACACCTCTCTGAGGAAGACATACAAAGGGCCCAAAGGCATATTAAAGAATGCTCAACATCACTAGCCATCAGAGAGATGCAAATTAAAACCACAATAAGATAGCACCTCACCCCTGTCAGAATGGCAATCATCAACAAATCAACAAACAAGTGTTGGCGAGGATGTGGGGCAAAAGGAACCCTTGTGCACTGCTGGTGGGAATGCAGGCTGGTGCAGCCACTATGGAAAACAGTATGGAGTTTCCTTAAAAAACTAAAAACAGCACTGCCTTTTGACCCAGCAATTCCACTACTAGGACTATACCCAAAGAACCCTGAAATACCAATTCACAAGAACCTATGTACCCCTATGTTCACAGCAGCACTATTTACAATAGCCAAGTGCTGGAAACAGCTAAAGTGCCCATCAGTGGATGATTGGATCAAAAAACTTTGGTACATGACCCTGGCTGGTGGCACAGTGGATAAGGCACTGGCCTGCAAACCCAATGGTCACTGGTTTGATTCCCAGCCAGGGCAACATAACCAGGTTGCAAGCCAGGTCCGTAGCTGGAGGCAGGTGAAAGGCAACTATACACAGATGTCTCTCTCCCTGTCTGTCTCTCTCCCTTCTCCCCTCTCTGAAAAATAATAAATAGAATCTTTAAAAATAAAACACCAAACTTTGGTACATTTACATAATGGAATACTACACAGCAGAAAGAAAGGAACTCCTATCCTTTGCAACAACATGGATGGAACTGGAAATTATTATCCTTAGTGAAATAAGCCAGTCAGTGAAAGACAAATACCATATGATCTCACCCATTACAGGACACTAATGAATAAAACAAACAAGCAAAACAGAACCAGGTACATGAATACAATGAATAGACCTTCAGTGGGCAGGGGCGGGTGGGGAGGAGGCAAATAAGGGGAGCAGTTTAGTCAAGGAACTAGCGTGGAAAAACCATGGACATGGACAACAAGTAGGATTGACTTTGGTGGGGGAGTAGGGGAGTGGGGAAGGGGACAGAGGGGAGGAAAAAGGGGATGGATGTAATACAACAATAAAATTAAATTTAAAAAAAAGTGGTTTATGATGTTTCTTGGTACTATTGACATTTCGGCCAAATAATTCTTTGCTGTGGGCTGTCTTATGCATTGAAAGATGTTTAGTAGCACCCCTGGCCTCTACCCACTAGAAGCAAATAATGGAAGATAGCTGACATACTCAGAATGTTCAAATCAATAAAATTATTAGTGACAATGAAAAATTGTTTAATTTTATGGAAAAAACTAAATGGACCTTTTGACCAATATACTATTTTATATTATCTGACATGTATAATAAATCTGTATGGCTTTGTTCCCTCCCCGTCACCAAAATACTGTAGAGAGAGAGAAGTGACAACCACAGCAAATGTTTTTGTAGTGTTTACCTCGTGTTGGGCCCTGTCCCAACAGCTTTACTTATGTTAAATCCATCTTCGTGATAAACCTATGAGGTAGGGACACAGATGCAAAATTTGAGACTCTTTAGAGGTTAAAAGTACCTGCTCAGATTCACAAAGCTAGTAAGTGATATCGCTGAGAATTGAACCCCAGGGTCGGACTGCAATATTTGTGTTCCTCACTGCTCTGTTTTAAGTCTGCTTGTCTATAAAACGGGACCAGCTGTGACTGTTCTACACCGTAAGTTTGTTTTGAGGATCAAATGAACCCATGGCAAAACATTTCAAGTAAAATGTTGTGACAGCAGGGGCGTGTTCCATGTTCTCAAGATTGCCTCTGAATCTACTGTTTGCATTCTAAGGGACCAGGGGCTTTAACCAGTCACTGCATGCAGTATGCCCTCCCCCATATCTCCTCTCAGGTCTTGTTTGTGGGATCCTGCATTCAGCACGTAGTTCAGTGCTGCACTGGATGGGCACATGTTGCCTCTTTTGTCCCTTTGAACAAGTGAGGGTAGGGGAGTATAGGTTTGGGTGGTGCTTGGTAAAGAGTAGGTGAGGTCTGAAACCTCTGATGAGAGTGCCTCAAGCAGGACACAGCCCCCTGGGGCTCAGTAATCCTGGAAGATACCTCCTGCCCACCTTCTTAAAATGCCAATCCTCCTGCAGGTAGAAAGGGAGGCCACAAAGGCCGGGCACGGCAGTACACGAGCCCTGAGGAGATCGATGCACAGCTCCAAGCCGAAAAGCAGAAGGCCAGGGTGAGTATGTGCCTGTGTAGGTTATTGCAGTGTCCCAGGGGGGCTTTCTGCCTCTGGCACCCAGAGAGGCCAGGCAAGAATCACCCATTCTTAGGAAGAGTCGTAAGCCTGGAGTTTGGGGGAACAGCAAGGACTAAGCAGGAGTCTCAGAACAACCAATGTCAGCCATCCTCTGATTGGGCCAATTAGAGCTTTGTTTACTTAGAAACAGTTGCCTTAATTGCCTTAGTGTACCTTCTGCTCTTGTTCCTGTGTTCATCCATTGCCAAGCTCTGCTCATCCTCAGGTTGAGCACCACCCTTGTCTGCCCTAGCCACACAGGACTGCTTGCCAAATCCAGCATAACATGATGCACTGCCTTTCCCACACCCCTACCAGACAAAGTAACATTTGTTCCCCTAGACCTTGCTCAATGTCACCTCTTCTGTGACACTCACCAGTGGTACCCACCCTTCCCCCTCCAGGGCAAGCTTAGCAGTTGCCTCTACTCTGTTTCCACAGTGCTTTTTCTAGCCTACTGTCAGGAAACAAAATACATTTCCGTCATTATTATTGTTCATGTACCCCACCATACCATTAGATCCTCATCTGCATAAGGGCTGAAGAGAGCATAGTCAGGTTGGGTTAGGTGGGCTGGAGTAGAGGGAAGGAGGCTCTTCCTGGTGGCGCTGGCAGCTGAGCAGGATCTTGGAGAATGTGGGGGCTAGTGCTAAAGGAGGAAGGATGTATAGTTTTTGTAAGAGATCTCTTTGGTTGGGGGGCAAGAAAGGTGGGAGGATGTGGTGTGCCGAGGTGTTGTCTTGGGAAGCTGGTGTAGCAGGGCATCTGCGTGGGCAGGTTGGAGTGACTGGGCCTGCCACTGGTTGTGGGAGTGGAAAGTGAAGGACGACTTGCCCAAGAAAGTGAGTACAACTTGGCAGCTGTGCATGGCAACTGGGGAAGCAGGAGGGGAGCTGAATGGGACTATGGTTTCTAGCTTAACAGCTGAGTCCTTCTGATCTTGGGAGATGTACCTGCCCCTGAGAAGAAGAACATGGCTTGTGTGGCTGTGCGAGGGGCTTGCTGGACTGTAGAAATGGCTTCTAGGCTGTGAAGTGAAATGGATAGGCTGCTTCTGACCCAGGTTCCCCCGTGGGGGGCCAGGGTATTGAGTAGGACCCTTGTCTTCCTTGGTCCCAGCCTTTTCAAGGCCTGTAGTTTGGAGGTAATTGGGGGTCACAGTCTTGGGGATTTGTTTTGCATTTTTAATTCTGCAGGTTGTCCATTTTTGAAATAGGAAGAAGAGGAACAAGAAGAAGATGGAGATGGGGCTGCAGGTGACCCCAAAAAGGAGAAGAAATCACTAGATTCAGATGAGAGTGAGGATGAAGAAGATGATTACCAGGTATTGAGTTTGGTGGGGACCTGGACTTTTTTATTCAACAAATGTTTATCAAGTGCTTGTTGATGACCAGTGCCAATTGTGATGGCAGACAATCCTTGCTCTTAAAGGTTTACATTCTGGTGGGAGATATTGTCATACCCTGCATAATGATGTTTTCATCAATGATGAGCCACATCATTGGTCCCATAAGATTATAGTAGAGTTTTTACCCAGTGACATCATAGCCATTCTGACATGGTGCAACACATTGCTCACGTGTTTGTAATACTGGTGAAAACAAACCTACTGTACTGTCATATAAAAACATGATTATGTAGTACATACAATTATATTAGTGGGCTATACCATCTAGGTTTGTGTAAGTACACTGTAGTGTTCAAACAATGACGAAATCGCCTAATGATACATTTTTCAAAATGTGTCCCTGTTGTTAAGGGTCATCATATGCTTTTATAGACAATAAGAAAATGAATGAAAATAATTTTAAATAGTGGACTGTGATTGAGGGTACTTGGAGTAGTGTGCGGTGAGAGGTGACATTTAAACTGAGATTGCAAAATCAAGATGGAGCCAGCCATGCAGAGCAGTCAAGGCAGCCAGATTAGCAAGTGCAAAGGCCCTGGGGGTGGGAACATTGTGAGCATGTTTAAGGAACAAAGATTGGTGGGGCTGTGACTTGGTGGGTAAGGAATGGCCAGAGATGAAGGAGAGGTTGGCAAAGGCAGTTCCTCTTGAAGAGGTTTGGGTTTCACTGAAGGCGAGCAGTGGGCAGCTGATGGATGTCTTGAAGTTGGACAGAGAGATGATCAGATTTGCTTTTAAAAGACTGTTTTGGCTTTGCTGCAAAGAGGTATTAAAGGTAGGAAGCAGGGAGATGTTGGCAGGTATCCAGACAAGAACTGGTGACTTATAATAGCGTTGTGGTAATGGCTATTCAGAAAAGTGTGACATATTTTAGAGATAGTCTTAGTGATTGGGTGATGGGGTTGAGGGAAAAAGGAATACAGCTATGCTGAGGGCCTATGGGGAGGGGCAGGGTGGGTTGAGGCTGAATCTCAAGTTCTGTTTTAGACACATTAATTTTGTGATGTCAGGTATCCTCGTATTGAGGTGCATATATGCATCTGGATTGGATATAGGTGTTTGCAGCTCTGTATAGTGGTCAGGTTGACTGGTATTTAGAAGCTGTTTTTCTGGTCACTTGATTAAAGATAAAAGATGGGGTTGGCAGGTCCAAAACTTGGACCAAATCTCCTACATCGAGAACTTGTGCTCTCCTTTCTAAACGTCTTTAGGGGTGTGGCAAGTGCAGGGTCCAGCTCTCAAAACCTGGAGATTGTGATCTGATGTCTCAGGTTGTGTTTCCCACCCATGAGCTTAGATGGCTAGGAATTAGAATTAGTCCTGAGACCACTGTTGGCCTACCCTACTCTGGGATCCAGCATTGCTTGTTATAGTTAGGCATGAGATTTCATGGAAAACTGCTTTTGGAGGCTGAGCTTAAAGTGGTGGAGTAGTGAGTGTTACATGCTGGAAGCTTTTGTGTTGGGTTTGGATTCACACCTGTTGTCTACTTACTATTCAGCTATAGGCATGTTATTGAATCCTGTGCCTCCTTTCTGTCACCTTGGAATATGGGATAATCCCTGGCTGCTGGGACTTAGCTAGCATAGGTTGGGTTCTAGTCACGTGTCTTTGCTCTCCTTGCACTTGCCAAGCTGGTGAAGACACTTCGAGTACTATTTCCACTGTGAAGCTTTTGGGCCAAGCATTCTGTTAAGCTGGGGTGGAACAGGAGTTTGTCCCCATCCAGTTGGGCTGTTGGGAGATGTTGGGAGTGGCCTTCAGGGGCCAGTTCAGGATCTAAACTTCTCCAACAGCCAGCTTCTTGTCCTATCTTAGCAAAAACGCAAAGGTGTGGAAGGCCTTATCGATATCGAGAACCCCAATCGAGTGGCACAGACAACCAAAAAGGTCACACAGCTGGACCTGGATGGGCCCAAGGAGCTTTCAAGAAGAGAACGGTAACCGCTTCTGTGGGGCCTGGTGACATGGGCACACAGGCCAGGGGCTGAACTGTGGGTGGTTGAGGCATTCACCTCATCTGAGGCTCACTTCCCGGGCTCTGAGATCCTCAGTGGTTGGGTGGGGGCTCTAGCTGTGGTGTTGATTTCTGTTTCATCTCATTCCCTAAAGGCTCTATAGAATCTTCTTCTAAAAATATAACAAAAATCATTTTTAAATTCACCAATAGAAACATAGAAGAGCAGATGCAGACCTGAGTGTTGTACTTGGAGCGATCCCCAGGGTTATAGAGGATTATGCTGCAGTTCCTGCCTCCATAGCTGGGACATTTCCCTTATCCAACCTTGTATCATTCCTGGCCTTCATCCATCTGTAGTGTCATGGCTGTGGAGATTGGGAGGGGATTTGTGGAGTCCAGAAGGCTGCACAGTGTGGGGAGATCCACTAGCTGCCAGTTCCCTGTCCAAGTTCCATGTGAAAATGGAGCTGCAGATAGAGTCATAGGTTGTGTGAGGATTAGTCGAGTAACAAGGTGCTCTGCACATGGCCAGTTTTCCATAAGTAGTATCTTGAGTTTCGATGGATACCAATTGACATCAAGGGCCTCATAAGAGGTTGAAGGTCACTAGGGAAAGTGGCCCTGTTTTCTCTTCTGATTGGGCTACTAGGATTTAAATTTACCATCCAGTACTGGCTCCATGATAGGTTCTTTGAAAATCCCACAAGATCTATAAAAACCCACAAGGAAGGACCATGAGCTTGGGGTATGTTTGGAGGCTGTGATGGACTGTCCCCCTTCAGTAGCTTCTTTCTCACCAGTGAGAAAGGCATCCTGGTGCTGCTATTGCTGTACCGTTTTTGGGTTGCAGAGTGAAGGGCACACACCCTTCCTGGCACTTAGCTTTCACAGAGGGGACCTTGCAGAGCCTTCAGGAAGTTTTGCTTATCCTTTCAGATGCCTCTGTCCCCTCCTCCTCCCTCCCATGGTAGGATCTTCTGAGCTGACAGGTATTCCCATTTCATCTCTGTAGTGTCTTGTCCAGAGTCTTCTGGGCAAGACATCTGTTCATCCGACTTTGGTTGCTGGGTTTCTTTCCCTCCCCACTGGCCAGGATTCCATGTTTGCTTTTTTCATTACTTCCCAGCCCTGTGTGCAATGAGGCCTCTGGATGCCAAGTCTCTCTCTTCCCCAAGCTCCTGCCAGGCAGGACTTCCCTGCCACCTTAAAAAAAAAATACGGCTCTCCTAAGAACCTGGTGTAAGACACTAATTTCATACCATGAAGGGCATCTGCCCTAGTTCAGAATCTCAGGCTTGGGAAGATCCTCAGAGAGACACTAATGACCTTCATCTCTCTCTACTTGGTGGCTGTCACCTTTGTTCCATAGGAATCCAGCTCTTATTCATACAGGGGCTCCCTCCCTTGGTGGCAGCTTCATGCACATCTGAACTGACTGATTGAGAATGTACTGTGTCTGGTTCTCATCCATGGCCACTTGGTTCACTCCTTACGGAATGTGTTTTCTATTGTCTTCCTCCTCTGGTTATCTTTTCTGGATACATGGTTCACTTGGTTTTGGTTCTCCTTTCTCAGCTCCTAGTTAGCCAGACCCTGCCAATCTCCTCACCACCTCAGGTCCACACTGTGCTAAGACTTTTCAAAGTCACGGGTGGTGAGCTCACCCCCATCCTGGGTTTTTCATCTGAGGAAGTTAAGTACACCACTTGAATTCCCTCCAGCCCCTTGAGCCAGTTATGCAGAGGCCAGCCCTTCCTCTGTGTTTGGTGTCCATCAAGGAGGGGACACATGGAGCCAGGACCCCTCGGTTAGCCAGGCTGCCCTTCACCACTTGGGCTGTAGGCCTGAGTACTTGGCCTTTATTCTGGCTCCCAGCTGATGATGGTGGGAAGATGACCCCTGAGACACCATTTTATCCAAACAGAGAAGAAATCGAGAAGCAGAAAGCAAAAGAACGTTACATGAAAATGCATTTAGCTGGGAAGACAGAGCAAGCCAAGGCTGACCTTGCCCGGCTGGCAATCATCCGAAAACAGCGGGAAGAGGCTGCCAGGAAGAAAGAAGAAGAGAGGAAAGGTAAGTCCTGAGTCATTGGAGTGTTGCCTAACTCAGGTTCTGGGCACCAAACCCTGTACTTCACTGTTTTGGTTGTGAAGTGGGATGGGGTTAGATTGTTTGGTAGAGGCCTACCCTGTAAGTATGCACCTTCCACATAGGTCTGGTGCCTTGTGCTTTTTTATAGACACATTCGTTTTGTGAGATAGCTGGGAAAGCTGTTTGGGGATGTGGGAAGGTGGTGTAGGGTGGGTTGGATTTCATGGTGCAGAGTCAGTAGAGGGCTCCTGTACGCCAGGTTGGCTGTGGGAGTCGGTCTTGTTCATTGGAGCATTTGACTATGTTTTTCTGTCTCTTGGTCTCATGCACTCTCCACCTGTGGGACCATGAGAGCCCTCAGGGATTCTGCTGTCCTGCCTCCTTTACCAAATTACAAGGAAACTGAGGCCTAGAAGTGGGAAACCAGCTGCCCAGGGGCATTGTTACCACGCTGGAGATACCTGGTTATCTCTTAACTCCCTGCTAGCAGCTCTTGCTTCACAGATCCCAAGCGGGAAAGGGCTTTCTGTGTGCCTGTGTGAACATTGTTGCTGATTTTAGGGAATTCAGAACCCACTGGGAGAGATTGGAATTACTGGGTTCTGCAGGGGCAGGGAGTGTTGAGTGTGGATTGCTTGCTGGTGGGCCTTTGCGGAGTGAGCCTCAAACTCACTGTCTGGACTGCTGAAGATTTAAGCAGAAATCTCCCTCTGGAGGGCATCAGGCAGGACTCCTCCTGTCTTTCCCTGTCCCTGTGAGTTAGTTGCATAAATGTCTTCAGAGGCCTTTCAGGCTTACAGTTTTGATTCTGGGAGTGGGGTTGTATATGTGGAAGGGTTGTTTTAACTTGACTCTTTCCTTCCCTTTTTACCCCCAGCAAAAGATGACGCAACTTTGTCAGGAAAACGAATGCAGTCGCTCTCCCTGAATAAGTAGTGTGGCCTGAGGGAGGAGATACCAGGGAACTGGGCCATGGCGGCCAGGACTGCTGCTGTGTCTTGCTCATCCTGTGCCCTGGTGCCGCTGCAGCAGCCCCTCAAGACAAGGAGTCCTCCTACGGCCTGGGGCCTCCTCTTCATCTTGGCACAGAAATCGTTGGGAGATGGTGGGTGGGGGGGCTGGGGGGAGGGGCAGCTGCTATCTTTGAGGCAGAAAGATCCGGGACAGCATTTCATATGTAACCATTTGAATGTTTTTGCTGTTTTTAGAATTCAGAACCCTTGTTGGGGGTGCTTGGGAGGTAGGGTAAGAAGAGCTTCCATTTGTCTAGTAGATTGCACGGTAAGGGGTACTGGTGAGTTTTTGACAACCAGCCCATCTGTGTTGCCTGGGTGCTCACTCAGGGCCTATGACCTAAGAGCCTGTACCCCTGCGTCCCTTAGGGCCATGGGTCGTCCCATGGCCTCCTCTGTGCCCTTCTCTGTCCAATTCCCACCCTTCTGGCCAGGGCCTGTTCTTAACCCTATCCATGGATCATTTCAAGAAACCTGTTTACTGTGCAGCACCCAGGAAAAACATGTTCCACAAATCCAACTTGTATATTTGGCAGATTAAACTTGACATTATCGTAAATCCGTGTTCCATGATCCATCTTTGGGCCCCTTTGCCTGTGCTGTTTTCACTAATCAGGGCATGTTGTCACTCTCGAGGCAGACCTGCCCCACAAGGTTCAGTTGGCACAGAGCAGGGTTTGGGGACTGGACCCCAGGCATCTAAACTGGAAAGACCTCAAGATACAGGAGTCAGCCCTCTCCCTTTTAACCAAGTAGGGATCTTAGGCCAGAGTGACACAAGTACTGGACTTCCCTGTCCTGTCCTCCAGGTGCCCCCTGGTGGTAATAGCCTCAGAATTTCAGTGCTGGGAGGAAGCATCCCAATAGCTGATACCCACCCAGCATGACTGCCAGATAGTAACATATTCAGTCCTTACTACCCAGTGTGTTGGGGATGCCAGCAGGGACACTGGGGCTTAGCACAGGTACATGGGCAGCCTGCAGGCTCAGCAGCCTCATGAACAGCAGCATTTTTTGCTTTGCATGTGGCCCTGAGAGATCAGTGACTTGAGTGGCAAGCAGGGGGTTTGACCTGAGGTCAGACAGAAGGATTCAGTAGCAGAGATGAAATCAAGCTCCTGACTCTCCTGACTCCCAGTGATCTCTTCCACACCCCTGGGCTTGACCATGCTGGAGGTCAACAGCTTTGGGCACCTCAGAGGGGATACCATAGCTGCCTGCATCTGCAGCTCACCCTGGCCTGCAGAAAACCCCTCATTATCTAGATTAAAAGAGAAAAATTACAATTATATAAGTAGGTAACTAAAAAGTATGATTAAACAAAAATTACCCTCTAAATAAAATGAGAAGGAAACTATGTCTTTAAAAATAATGAGCATTTACTAGAAACCTACTGCAAACCTCAAATAAAGTAAAAATAAATTTACATTAAACCCTGGAATCAGCCTGGAATGTGCAGCCACTTGTCTAAGAATCTGAATACTGAATGACAGGAAGACAACTGTCCTGTTAACCTCTAAGCTGGACTTCAGTGGCAAAGAAACCATTTTGGGGGAAGGCTCTCAGGTTTAAGGATCTATTTCACTGGCAAGCAAAAACTAACTTCTTCCAAACATAGACAAGCATTGTATTTTTATTACCTCCATGTTTTGAAGCAATTCATGACCAGCAGAGTGCTTTGGGGGCTTTTTTTTTTTTTTTACAATAAATGAAAAGTGTCTGTTTAAGAAAAAGATGTATTCCTTCAGATAGGTAAGAAAAGCTTCCTACCCCTCCCTCCCTTTCCCATGTGGGGATCCAAAATGGTACCCTAGAAACATTCAGCAAAGCAAGCTTTAGCTTCCCTGATCCCTCTTCCAGCAGCTGGGACGAGGCCAACATTATCCTCACAGGTCATTTGATCTTGAGGTCCTTCAAGGCTGATTCCAAGCTCTGGAGGGAGATGAGCAGAACAGGCTTGTTCTCAGCTGTCCTGCAACTATCCTACCTACAGGGACCTGGCCTATACTTGCCCCAGCCCTAGCCCTAGCCAGGCAGAGGACAGAAAACTTGGTCTTTGGGGCCCAACAGACCTAGGTTTGAATCCAAAACCTAAAATGGGGGTACCCCAGAGTCTGCTGAGCCTAGATGTCAAGAGGTTGCCTCTCATCCCCCCACCTCATTCCAACAAAGTGCCTTCCTTTCTCCCCGGCAGGAATGAAGGATTGGCTGTCAAGGAAAAGGGAGGGCGGGGGAGCCTCACCTTCACATCCCAGATGCTCATGCCGCCGTCCATGCCAGTTGTGCAGAACTGCAAGCACTTGGCCTTACCCCCACTGAGCACCGAGATCTGGCTGCAAGGAGAATAAGGACTTTATGGATCCTGGCCTGTGCCTGCCCTGGACTCAAGTCAACCCTGCCCTCCAGGAGCTGCTGGGGGTGCTCACTTTAGGGAGAAGTGTTGGTGTGTGCCTCAGAGGGACAGCCTGGGAGGGAGGCTGCAAGATGACAGATGGGGCTCACAAGTCTGCTTTAGGGACAGCAGTAATGTGAAAGGTGCAAAGGCAGCCCAGGCAACTGGAATGGGACACACAATGGCCTGGGCAGAGCAAGAGGGGCACGTGTCTGGGGAATGTGTAGGGATGGTAAGGTGGCAGAATAGGAAAAAAGTAAAAGATGGGGCTGGAAGGTCGAGGGGACAATTCTGAAGGGCTTTGAAAACCAGGCAAAGGTGTTTAGTCTGAAGGTAACACTGGACTCAGCAGCCAGAGGATGGTTTAACTGGTTAGGTCAGGAAGTCTTGGCACAATTTCCTATTTGTCAGGGGGTGGACACCTGTAGCTGGTAGGGTTTAGAAGTTTTGGAAGGTCTTCCCCTCGTCCCACCCTAGTTCCTTCAGGAGGCTGCAGCCTGACCCTCAGTTCTGCCACCAGTTGACTAGATCCGATTAAGTTATGGCCCAGCCCGCTGGCCGGCTGGTCACTGCCTGGCCACTCCCAGAGAGCACAGGCTGCACCCCTACGATGGTCCCCACACAACCACATCCTACAAATGCAGCGGCTGACTCCTCACTCCTCCCCAGGTGCTCTTTTTATGCAACTTGAAGAGGTCGACCTGGGTTCCCTAAATCAGGGCTCACACCTTCCGGGGGCTGGGATGAATCCAGATCAGCAGCTCCTGGGCCCCACCCCTCCTAGGCACCTTCCCGCTCCTCCACCGCCCTCACCAGTCTCTTTGGGGCAGTGAGTCCAGGCCCCACCCTAGGCCCACCCTCACCTGACGCTGTTCTTGTGCAGCGAGTCTAGCGCCCCGCCTGCGACGCCGACATCGGAGCTCGCCTTCTTGTCCAGGTTCTGGAAGCGCTCGCGGGCTGTTAAGCCGCGCTGCGAGCTCTGCTTGGGCACGTCCAGCCGCCCACCGAAGCTCAGAGTCCCTGTGGTACCGTCGTAGGTAAAAAGCACTGGGAAGCAGTCGTGGCCCTGCAGTAAGAGCGGGTGCTGTTGAACACAGGCCCAGGGCAGGTGTAGCACCCCCATTTTCTGCACTGGGAAACAGGCTGGATGTGAGAACTAATTAAAGGAGCCAGAGGGCAGCTGGTACCTGCTTGCGGACACAACTAGGCCAATTTCAGGTAGAGGGATCAGATGTTGGGGGCGAGCATACTGGGGTGGCTCCTATCTCACTCAGCAAGGCCAGCGATTAGATACAAAGGCTTGTTTGGGACTCCTATGGGAGCTCAGGAGCCTTCTGTCCTAACCAGCAGGTTACAGCTGCTGTGGAAGAGACCCCCACAACTGTAGCTTCTCAAGGTCAAACAATCCTGATCTTCCTCTGGGACCCCTGTTATGTTTGCTGAGGGGGTACCGGTGGGCAGAAGGAGGGAGAACAGTAGTGCCCTTCTGGATATAGGCTGAACTGCACTCCCCTCACATGTCCACTCTGAGTTAGGTGTGGCCCTGTCATTTCTACTGGCCAATAAAATAAGCAGAGATGTTAGGATCTGTCCAGGGCATGTTCTTTACTTCCCCCTTCTCCCTCCATGGCAGCTAGGGAGCATGATGGCGACAAAGCCTCCATCTGCACTGAGCAGAGCCCCCTTCAAAATGAGCAAGTAAGCCCCTGCGTTTGTTTTTTTTTTTGGTTATCATAGTACAGTGCCATCTATTCTGATCAATACAGATACATGATGAAAGGAAGAGTGGATGGATGAATGAAAGGAAGGGGAGGAGAAAAGGTGGAAAGGCAGAAGGCGGAAAGGAAGCAAAGGGAAGAAAGGAGAGAACAAGTGGATATAATTGCCTGGGCATCTCTAGGCTCATTGAGAGACCTGCTCTAAAGGGCCGCTGCTTCCCTCCTTCCCTCCATCCTTACCGCAGCCACCAGACTGTTTTCTGTGATGAAGGTCACGGCCAGCAGTGGCAGTGTTTCAGAGGCCAGAGTTGCGACTCTGAATGAGAGAGAGAAAGATATCAACCACACCGGCCCTTTCCTGCTCTATGTCTTGGTTGTCCTCCCCTTGGGTGTCCTGTACTCACGCCATCTTCTTGTCAGCATCAGCCAGGCACACGGTGCTGTCGTGGCTGACCCAGGCCACACGGTTGCCGCTGGCTGAAAAGCAGACACCGTGCACCCAGCCACAGCTACTGCTGGACTCGAACATCAGCTCCCCGAATGGCATCTTGGAGCCCCATGGGGTGGGTGCTGGTCTCTCTTCCACTTCCTTTATGTAGGCTGAGAAGATTCTGCCCACAGAGGCAAAAAAAAAAAAAAAAAAAAAAGACTCCAGGGGTCTGATAGGGGCCTCCCACAAGAGACACCTTTTCTCAAACCAGCCTGGTAAGGTCAGAGCAATTACTAGGAACTCATGGTACCAAAGCCAACTTTCCATGACCTGCTTCACACGTGGTCTAGTCTGGGCCTTAGTGCTCTCTCTGTGCAACTGAGTGGGGCCAGGAGGTGTCCCAGCTCAGAGTCCTGTGAACTGCTGGGCTCCTGGGGTCCTTATCTGAGGACTGACCATTCATTGATGACATGCCACCAAGGGGTGTCCTGGTCTTCACCATCCTGTCTACTACTCCACAGCCAGCCCCTAGATACCCCTCCTCCCTCCTACTCTGTCCCTTGAACCAATCCTGCTCCCATGCCCTGCCAGTTCTACCCTACACATTGCTGCTCTCTCACATATGAATCCTTTTCTCTCTATTTCAGGGGTAGCAGAGGTTCAACTGACAGATCAGGGCGCCAAGAAATCAGCTCCCTACCCACCCACAGCCTAATCAGGACAGTATCCTCCCTGTGCCCCGGGTCTCGTTTCCCAGGTGGAGATTCAGAGACCCAGGCCATTTGCCTGGAGCTGGGAGCTGGAGGCCTTGGGAGACTCTGGGCTACTGAACCCAGAAGTAAAAAACAGCCACCAGCTACTGGAGACTAGTTCCAGACCTTAAGGTAATGAGGCAGGGTTTGCCCCAGCTTATCAGTCATTTACACCTCAGTGTGAAAGAGTACACCCAACTCATTTTCCTCCAAACAAAGCTGGGAAACTGAAGAGGTGGGAGGTTCTAATGAAGCAGGAGAGGGAGGCCTAGGAAAGAAACCTTGCTGATGTTAAGAGGTAGAAAGAGGCTAAGCGTCTCCAAGGGCCAGAGACAGTAACCACTGATGATCCTCGAAAGATCAAAACCTCACAGATGCTTGACAGAGGCCCCAGGTCACCCTGCTCGCAGCAGAGTTGGTCTGCAGCTGGTCTGGAAGGCAGGGTATGGGGCTCCCGGGAGGGGTTCCCTTTTATCTTCCAATCTCTGTTCCTACTTGATGTCAGGGCCCCACCCTCTCACCTGCACTTGAAGTCACAGGAGCCTGCAGCCAGGAGCACGTTGTTGGGGTGCCAGTCCAAGCTGAGGACAGTGGAGCGAATGGGCTTCTTGATGTGCTTGCAAACCCACCTGGATACAGCAGTCAGACAGGTAAGAGAACACAGGGACAGACAGGTGGGCAACCCACCAGCCTCAGTGCTCCAGGAACTCCAGGTGCCCACTGGGCCTGCTGACTGATCTCAATAGGTCCCAAGAGGGAGAGGCCTGGCCACTGTCAGCCCATGGGCTTGTTAGGGCCAAGTAATGTGTGGGAACTCTATCCCTGGTCTCTTTAAAACCTTACAATTTGGGGAGAGCTCAAACTGGCTAGAGTGGGATTTGAACTTGGGTCTCCTAGACTCCAGTGCCTGCCTGGCCTGTGCCCGGGTTCCCTGGGCAAGTGACTTTGCTACAGGGCCTTACTTTGCTCAGCTGTGAAGTCCGGATAACAGGCACCCAGTCCAGGGGGCTGCAGGGAAATCAAGTCCAATACACGTGCAGGATTTAACCTGATCACCACAGAGGTGGCCTGGAGTGGTCAGTGCCCTTTACTGAGATAGGGCTGTGGGAGCAGCCAGCGTTTTGCAGAGTCCCTCACCTCATCTACAAGGGCTAGAGAGGACACTTTCCCAGAGTCACGTGAACAGGGGGCCCAACAGCCTATCTGGTGCTGTTTGGGAGACTCTAGTCCCACCACCTGTTGGCCTGCAGCCCAGGGTACCTCAAAGTCTGCCCAGGCCCTGCCCAGGCACCCACCAGTCATTTTCCTGCTCAAAATAGCAGATGGAGATAACACGGGAGCCACTGCCCACAGCGAACTTGTTCTCATTAGGAGCCCAGCGCACACAGCGAGCAGCCCGGTTGATCCGCAGGATGACGAGCGTGGGCTTCCACGTGCGGCCCTTCAGTGTCCACACGTAAGCATTGCGGTCCGTGCCGCAGGTCACAATGCGGTTGCTCTCAGGAGCCCAGTCAATGCCTGTGAGGTGGGGAGGGGACACTAGGTTGAAGTAAATTAAGCGGAGGTAGCTGACTCAACAGTGTCCATGTGGGAGAGGGCCAGAGGTCACAATCTGAATGAAAGCTGCAGTGGGGGAAGCTATGAGAGCTTATTGGAGCTGTTACAGCTCCCACAACAATCACCAAACATGCTGGGAGGCCAAGCCGAAAGGCAGGAAAAAAATGCATCCATGGTGATGCTGGGCTGCTAGACTGAACAATTCCTGAAGCCTACAAACTTTGAGTTTTATTGTAATATGGACTACCATAATCCTTTTATAGCTTAAGCTACTTTGAATCGGGGTTGTGTTACAACCCAAACTATCCTTATCAACACAGTGAGTTGAGGGGTGGGCCCACACCAAACCCCTGCCTCCTTTCAGGAGGGTGGTCCCAGCCAGCCTGACCCACCTGTCACCTGCCCGTTGTGCTCCTTGAGCTCATGCACCTTGACCCATTTGGCTCCACTTTTTTCATAGATGTGCACCTCATGGTTATTGGGGCAGATGGCGATCTCTGCAGGAAAGATGGACAGGGTGACAGGAGTTGGGGGAAATGTGCACGCCCAGCTTTCCACCTGCCCTCACGACTCTCCTCTACTAGCAACACCCTTCACAGACCACCTGGGCAATGCTGCATTCTTTAAGACTTGGGCTCTTCTGCCTCAGAGGCCCCCCCTTGTGACACTTCCCCAGGGACTGGCCACCCTTCACCTATACAACACTGGATGTCCCCACAGCAGTCCCATGATCTCCTGGAACTTCTCTCAGTCCCCCGCCACTGCCCTCTGCTCTCAGCTCCAGCCAGGGTCTCATCACTGTCCCACCTCAGAGCCTCTGCACCTGCCCCTCTCCTTCCCTCCCCTCCTTTAGGTTCTTTGTACAAATGCCTCCTCCTTCAAAAGGCCTTCCCTAGCTACTTTTTCTGAACAGCACCTCTGCCTCCAACTGCTTTCCCTCACCCCATGTGCTGTCCCTTGTAGCTCATCTCACTACCTGCCATTGCAGGTTGTCGTCAGTTCGCACCCCCAGCCTGGGGGCCCCTGAGCCTACAGTCCAGCCTGCACCACGCCCTGCTCTCACCTCCACCCCTCGATGCCCACTCTCCTGTCTGCCCCCTGGAGCTGCTTATCCCTTCTTTCCTAAACACCCAGGACTGGGGATGAAGGAGGGGGACAGCTGGCCCTCACAGAGCCCACAGTCCAGGGTGCCTGGCTGCTCTAGTGCCCACGTGTGCTCCAGGGGGCAGAGGGCACTCACGTGTGCGGTCCTTGTTCCAGGCATGGCAGCTGATGGGCTCCACCAGGAAGCTGTGGTAGGCCATGGCTTCTCCACTCCTGTGCCCAAGAAGGGGAGAACCAGTCAGCCCTGCCCCCGTCCCAGACCAGGCCCCAGCCAACCACATGGGAGGGCAGGGGGACCACGCTGCCTTGCTTCACTCTCATGGGATGTCTCTGAGGCTCCAGGGAGCAAAGGATAGCTAGCATAGTGCGTGGGGGATATGGGGGTATGGGTGAGGCAACTAACATGAATGGGGTGTTCTAGACGCTGCACCAGACAGGCCATCACTCGTCAGCTCTCTGTGCCTCCATTTTCTCATAGATAGAGCTCACTCCCAGAAGAATGGGTTGAGGATGAAATGAAACAATCTCAGTATCTGAGACCAGTGCCTTCCACACTCAGAACCCTGGTCTTCTCCATCTCTTCCAGATGGGGAAGGAACAATAGAGGAAGGGAAGGGGTGGGTCTGTAGGCACTCGTGAGGGGGTGCACAAGTGGACACAGACAGACAGATCCCATTCTCATCAAGAAAGCCTATTTGCTGCTCCTGAGGCAGGGAGGATGAGGTGGGTGGCCTGCATGTGATGTGAAAGCAGGTCCAGAGGACAGCTAGGTGCCTGGAGGAGGGGACTGGGCCCTGAATGAAAGGTTCAGGCCTGGCAGCAGCAGCAACCACTGGATCTCCCACCTGGAGAGAAGTCCGTGCACCCCGGCCCCGTCCCTCACCTCAATTTAGTCCCTGCACATCCTCAGCCTCCTCCCATCCACTGACTGAGCTGCAGGGGAGCCGGCTGAGCATGAGGATGGGTGGTGTCCACATCTAAGTGAGTCACCCACAGCCTCCCTTTGCCCTCATCCCTCCTATCCCAGTTCCACACATTTCTGCCCTGGAATGGCTGGTTCCTCCCAGCTACTGCCCTCTCAGGCCACCCCTTCACTCCTGGCTGTGAGGGTGGGCGAGGCCCCCTGCTAGTCATGCTAACTAAGCTTGCTGCCCTCAGCCATCTCAGTGCCTGGAGCATGCAAAACTGGCCTTTACACATGCTGTGCCCTCTGCAAAGAAGGCTACTTCCTGGGGATGTGTTTCATGTACCTTTAAGGCGAGTTCTGTCCACATTTCACACCTGTGAGCCATTCTGTCCAGCCACTCAGTGACCACTCCTGTTCTAGTCAGCAAAGTCCTACTCATCCTTAAAGACCAGAGCAAACATCACTTCCTCAGCAGCCTAGGCTCAGACCACAAATACCCATGTATATTCAGCCTTGCACACACAAGCACGCTGCTCCCACAGTGGCTGCCACCCCAGCCTCTCTCCTTATAAGGCCTCTCTGTGTAGAGCAAAGCCCCGGAAGTGGGAAGTGGTGACAGAGCTGTCAGCCCAGGTCAGCAGGCTTGATGGGGATTTCCCCAAACTTCCAGTGCATCTGGACTGGGCCAGTGTTGGCATCCAGTTTTGCTGAGGCAGGGTGTCATCACTGTCTACATTATAGATGACAACTCAGGACTGTCTGACTGCTAAATTGTGCTAATCTGCCCACCCCCCGTTTCCCAAGGTCACTAACAGCAGGGCAGGGGCACGGCTAAGGCCAGAAACCACTTCCAAACCCCTGGACTCCAGTGGAGGCCGACCACCCTTGACCCCTTCAATCCCAGGAGGCCCAGAAGGAAGAAGCCTTGTAGCTGCAGCCCAGGGTGAGGATGAGGGTCCCTGGACCCCAGATTCAGGCTCAAGCTGGTCAGCAGAACTCTACTTCCCAGCTCCAACTGTCACAGAGTCACTGTGTAGTCAGGCATTTCTGCCCCATGCAAGGTCTTGGCAAGAGTCCAGTTATAGCATGATGTTCCACAGTTCGAGGTTGTGAAGATGGGAGTCTGGGTCAGCTAAGGACATTGGCCCCCACACTAGTAAACCATGCAGCTGAGAGGACTTGGGGAGCCCTCGCCATTTTTTTCTGGGACCCAAAGTTTGGAAGAGGGAAGAGTTGACAAAGATGGCCACATGCACAATGGGACAGGCAGGGAAGGGAGGTTCAGATACACCAATCAGCAGTCACCCACCCTTTCGCATGAATTCAGACAAATATTTCCTAGTTCACTGAACCAGCACCTTAAGGGGGACAGGGGTATGGGTGAATGCAGAGGGAGAGGGGACTACGAGCTTCCCCTTTTTCATAACTTCTGCAAAACAAGTGAAACCAGCAGGGCCTCAGCAATAAATCCCATCCCCCACTTACAAAGGAGGAAGTCAGCGCGCAGAGAGAGGAGGGGCTTCTCTAGCCACCATGGCCTTAGGGCTGTAGCCTCCTAGCTCAGGAATCCTTGGATTGTCCCTGCGGTCAGACCCAGGGAAGCAGCCTTCACAATGGGCCCCCCGCCTTGGGATCTTGGATTCAGTCATTCCTGGGGAACCCTCTACCCTGCAAAGGTGGGGAGATGGGCTCCATGCCAGTCACCCTGGTTCTGAGGAACATAGTGTCAGGGCTGCTTTGCCAGAGTGCTGCCTCTGCGATGGCTCCTGGTGGAGACAATGGCAGGCTGAGGTGTGGCCTCTGGGACACCCACCCACTTATCATATGGCTCTGTGAGCCAGCACCCTGTGGGCCCACTTGAATGTTAAAGACAAGGAGAGGAGGGGGCCCTGAGGGTGACATTGGGATTTGGAAGTCCATGCCAGTGCTCTGTGCCCCCGACCCCCGGAACCTCTGAAACTGAATGAGGCTGGAGGAACATGGGCCAAACTGAAGATTCCCCTGCTCTCAGCCTGGAGCCAGGATCTCTCTGTGGTCCCAGCAGCACATCCCCCAAGTCCACACACAGCAGATGCTCAGTGTGCATGGACCCAGGAGCACCTGTGGCTAGTAGCTGTGAGGGCAGAGAAGAGTGACATGGGGCCCTGGGGGGGTGTGGGTCTCCAAGGTGGGGTGTGGGCTTCCCTCCAGGGGGTGCCAAAGACCACACACTGGGGTATGGACATAGGCCCCAGAGGTATTTGTTCACTGGTGTATCCCCAGCACCAATTATAGTACCTGGGAAATAGTAGGTGCTCAATTAACATTTCTTGAATGTGGTTGAATGAATCAATGAATCATATCCTTTCATGTCTATTGTAGGGGGTGGTCTGTAAGGGATATGCCATATTACTTTAGCGGTACACAGATGCAATTTGTAAATATTTTCTGGAGAGCATGTGGTCAAATGTTTTTCCTGACAGAATCAATGCTCAAAAAGCTCAGAAACCTGCAATCTAGAGGGTCTTCTAAGAATCTGGGGAGAATACGAGTATTAACTCCTCTCTGAGGCAAAGCAAGCCAGGTGAAGCCTTAGGCTGCCCTGCCAAGGGTCTCAGGCCTCTGCACTCCTTTCCTAAAGTGCCTGGTTCAAATTCTGGCTCTGTCCATACTGGCTGGATGCTCTCAGACAATGCTTTTCTCACATCTCCATCCAGAAAAGGCTGGAGCTGGACAAGGCATCCACTGTAGGGTGTTTTTTTTTTTTTTTTTTTTTTTAACTTTCAGAGAAGCTTGCCAGCCTTCTCGAAAGCCAGACATTTGACTGTACTTGAGGCTAATCCAGGCAAGAGCTGCCTGGAGCAAGGATCTCTGCTCTACAGGCACTTAGGGAAGTCCCCACCCAGCTCACAGGCTGGCTGGAGAGGCTGCCAGCCAGCCATTCTGCAGCAGGCTGCGTAATTACTCAACTTCCTGCTGTGTGTGAGCAGGCCCTTGCCACCCCACACAGGCCAGCCAATCCCTCCTCCCCTCCCCAACTTTGCTCATGAAGTCTTACAAATCAGGCAAAGAAAGTTAAGTCAGGAAACATAAATGAAAACAATCAAAAGGTACCATAAAGCCCCAGTTAAAGTAACCCAAACAAAACAAAAATCAAAACCACATAAAACTCAATGCTGGCAGGGATGTACAGAAATTCTCACTTGTTGCTAATCTATTCAGTCTTTCTGAAGAGCAATGTGGTAACGCTTAATTCAACAGCTAGGTAGGAGCAAACAGACCAGGAAATGAAGACTGCTAACACTCTGTCCTCACTAGCATGGCTGTTGGTTGGGTATCTCCCACAAAGCAAATAGTTGCCTGTTTCATTCCTGGTCAGGGCACATGCCTGGGTTGTGGGTTCTGTCCCCAATTTGGGCATGTAAGAGGCAACTGATTGATGTTTCTCTCCCTCTCTTTCTCCCTCCCTTCCCCCACTCTAAAAATAAGTGAAACATTTTTTAAAATGCTCTAAAAAAAGATTAACACTCTTTGGTGATATAATTCATTTTGTTGCTAAGAAAATAGCCACTGAATTTTTCTTTTAATAAAGCAAACATGTTCATAATAACCTTCTTTGTAATGGGGACAGGGTAGAAAACTCCAAATGACTACAGATATAGAATGAGAACATGTGATAGTAACACAGGTTCTATTTAACTATTCCAAACACATAGTAATAAACTAACCTTACTCGCCACCTCTAAATGCCCAGGATTTCTCAGGACTTTTACATACATTCTATTCTTTTATCTAAACCAAGCCTAATAAAAGAATTAAAAAATAAAAATAAAATTGTAAGGTCCCACTTACTTTTTCAAACATACAACATCAGCAACAACAAAATAAAGCAAGCCTAAGTTTTTATTTTTTTTTAACCTTCATTTTGCACAGAAGGAAACAGACTCAGACAAAAGCCAAGATTTGATCCAAGTCACACAGCTCTTAAAAGGCGCAGCAGACTCCGACCCCAAATCTCAGGTTAGGTTTACCTGGGCAGACACTGATAAATGTGAGCAGGCCTTATACTGGCAGTGACGACAGCAGCACACATGTGTACTTTGTGTGTGCCTGGCACATTGGCAAGTGCCTTGCACACTTAATCCTATTTATGCCTCACGACTTGAAAGGTCCCATTTTTCAGCTAAGGCAAGTTGAGGCCCAGAGAGGTTAGGTGGCTTGCTAAGGTCATCAGCCAGGGAAGGAAGAAGCTGGCACTCTTCCCCAGGTCCCTGAGACCTTACAGGCAACGGGTGACCTTACCCATGGGGTGGTACTGACCTCCAGGTTGAGAGCAGCCTGGGGACAGTCTGGAATAACTGGGGAGAGGCAGTTCTCCTGCTGCTTCACAGGAGTCATTACTGTGTTACTGTCACTGCCCGAGGTCCCGGCCCCGCCCCGCCAGTGTGGCCGTTCCTTCCACACTCGGATCTGCCCGGGGTCTGGCTTCGCCAGCAGGGCCCCCTTGGCCCTGGCCCCGGGGGCAGCGGCCACGCTGGGGTAGGGGCGCCGGAGGAGGGAGGGGCCAGGCGGGGGCGCCAACTCATTTCCCGCTGGAGCAACCCGGAAGGCTGGAGGATGGAGGGGAAGTGACTGGGCGTGGGTCCCCGCCGACCGAAATAACGGGAGACGCCGCCGCGGGGCCAAGCGGGGGCCGGGAAAGCGGGGCGGGGCCGGCGGGGAGGACGGGCCGCGGGCTCGCTCACCCCGAGGACGCCGGTGCCGGAGCCCGGCGTTGCTCCCCTGGTCCCCGCGTGCCACCCGCACCCCTGCGCCCCCGTACCCGCTCACCACCCGGTACCCGCTCACCACCCGGTACCCGCTCACCACCCGGCGCCCCTTCACCTCCGGCGCCTCCGCACCTCCAGGGAGCGCCCCTTCGCCTCCAGGAGCCCCCTCCTCGCGCCCCCCTCATCCCCGCGTCCTCTCAAGCGACCCTCAAATCCAGGCAGCTCGCCAGACCCCCACACCTCGGGGGCACCAACGCCCCGCGCCCCCTCACCTCGGGGCTCCTGGCCGCGGACTCTGGACAGTCGACGCGCCGAACCGGCTCTGGGACCCGCAGCCACTTCCTCGTGGGCGGGGGGCGGGGCCTGGCCCGGGGGCGGGGCCTGGCCCGGGGGCGGGGCCTGGCCCGGGGGCGGGGCCGCCGCGCCTAGGGCGAAGGCCACGCCCACTCCCCTGGGTTCGGGGCAGTTCCGCCCCGGCGCTCGGAAACTGTCCGCCGCAGTTTCTCCCCACTTCATGGGTGGAGAAGCTGAGGCTCCCGAGAGGGGTACGCAGCCTAAGCAACAAGCTGGTGGGCGCCCGAAGCCTGGTAGGATATGTGCCCCCCACATCAAGAGCCGGGCGGGCTCTGGGTTCTCACCAACTGTGACCCAGCAACTTAGGGGTCCTGTGCCGGGCTCGATCCCCAGCCCGCGGGACCGCCCTTCCTTTCCCAGCTGATGCGCGCTGGGCGCCAAAAGTGCAGTAGGGCGTGCCCGCGAAGACAGGCTCCGCCCCGCCTCCCGTGTCTCCGCGCCCACCCTACGAAACTGCGGGGGTCGGGGAGCCGGGGCAGAGTGCGCACAGGTGCCCGGGCTGACTCTGGCTGGCCCAACATTTTCTCTCAGCGCGGACTTCTTGCGCCTATGTTCCAGCGCAGACTGCATTGCTCCTCTTGCAGCCACCTGAATTAGGTAGGGCCTTGGGCCAGGAGGTCCCTAGGACCCAGGGGTATTTCCATTTCTGCCCTCGGTTTCATCACCGGAGATGTGGCCAGGTGGCCTGACAGACGGAGGAGATCCTGGTGAAAACACTGCACCCTCCTAATTTAGGTCCCTATCCCTAGGATTGGCTCATTTCACCCAAAGGCAGCCAGGCAACTGGGGATGGGGTGGGGTGCGGGGTCTTCATAGTCTCTGGAGGTCCAGATCTAGGGACCTTGACAGGTGCTATTCTTTCTGCCTAGAACACTTTTCCACCCTTGTTCCCACCTGACCTACTTTCAGTTTCTCCTGTAGATGTGGCTGAGTATCTTAGATCAAGCTGACCCTGACCTCTCCCCATTAGGTGTCCACTAGATTCCTAATAGGATCGTATGCTCACCAGTCCCAGCTTCTATTGCATTAAATCCCACTCCCGCAGGATTAAATGCATGTAAACAGGGAGTACTTCAAGGAGGGAGCTCAGTCAACTTTAGCTAAGATTTGTAAGATCCTGACCCTTCCTGGCTCTGAGGAGACACCAAGGGGCAGTTACCAGGGCCCCTGCTCTAGCCTTATCAAATCCTGATGATGGCTTTAGTCTAACCAGAAAAGTTTCAGACAGTCCATGGGGACAAGTGAAGTTGTGAGGGGACACCGTGGCAACTCTGGCTTCCATTCCACTCCTCCACAGCTTTGTGTATGTCCAGGAAATTTCCCCAGGTGGGACTGACACCCACCTCTGGTGCGGGCACTGAGTGCTCTAACCCAGTCAGTTCCTCGTGTTCCCAGTCCTGGACTCGACCTCAGATGGTCAGGTCAAAGCAAAGCCCAGGACTTTGGAGAGAGAAAGATGCCCCTTCTGGGTGAGCTACACAAATCTGAACACAAATGTGGAACAGCCATAAAGGAAGCCAGATGACCCAGTTAGAGCTCAACTGGGGAGAATACCAGAGAAAGCACCAGAGCCCTGGTCAACCTCTGACTGGTCAGCCTTAGCCAGTCATCCAGGGGTTTCAGATGCATGAGTTAAGAGTCTACTTTTTAAACTGGTTTGAGTTGAGTTTTTCTGTAATTCATCACTAAAAGCATCTTGACAAACATGCATACCTGAACTTCCTTTCCCTCGTTGTGAAAAGTGAACTGAGGTCACCTGATTTGATGAAAAGATGGCTCATAACCTTAGTGGGAGCAGAACCTACCTTTGTATTGCTTACTCTGCTCTCCCTGGTACCTAGAATGGCACCTGGCATATAGGAGGCACTCAATGCATGTCTGTTGAATGAGTGAATGCATGTTAGAAAATTGAACCCAATCCTGGCTCTGCCACTTCATCCATAGTATAACTTTAGGCAAATAACTTCCCCTTCAGTGCCTTGGCTATTGCATCTGTAAAGTGAGGCTGACTCACAACCCCTGTGAGAGGGAAGACCCGGTGGGTGGGAGAGCACAGCTCAGCTCAGACTGGGAAGTGGCAGAAACGTTATTTGAAATGGCTCTGTTGGTGGACAAAATTTTCTAAGCCTAAGAAGGGAAGCCAATTCTTGGGTGCGGGAAGCCTGGGGGTGGAAGAGTTTCATTTGGAATTCTGAAAACAAGGCGAGAGCGGGAAGGTGCCTCCCGCTCTCGTGTCCTCAGGAGAAGAGGCTACATTCCCTCTTCTCTTCTGCCTTCTCAGGTGTCCAAGGAATGCAGCTACACACCCAGGCCTCAGGGCTAGTTGACTGGAGGAGGGCAGTTAGTCAGGGGCTAGAGCAATGTCTCCAGGCCATCAGAGTTCTTTGACTTCCTGATCCTTCCTCCTCACCACACTGGCCTTACTGCCTCTTGTCACAGGACAGCCATGATTTGGACATCTGGACTCAGGATACAGTGGGACATGAGGGGCAAGGCCTTTCCCAGAAGAGCCCAGCATGTTCTCCTTCTGTCTCAACGTGTGCCCACCCCTGAATGTGGACCACAGGTCTCTTCCTGAGATAAAGGGAATGGCCCCCTGTGCCTCCTCCCCCAAGCCAAAGCCTAGGACAGCAGATGTCCACCATGGCTGAGGCTCAGAACACACTCAATATTTCATATCCCTGGTCCTGTTCTTGGGGGCAGGCCTTCTGATAGGGCTGGCACCCTATTGCACACCCCCTACCAAGCTACATTTTATTTGGCAGTTCAGTTGAGAAACTCAGGTCCACAATGAAACCCCCACAAGTCTTCAGAGGGGTCTCTCTGATCAGTTCCTGTGACATTCCCTGTGCTCCTGAGCATGGGTGAGTTGCACTGGCCTTGGTCACTGCTGTGCCTCCACTCCCTGCCCTTGCCTACTAGGGCACCTGCTTAGCATTTATGGCTGGGGCTCTGGAGACTGTCACTCTCCCTCTGGACTTAAGTTTTGTCATCTTAAAAATGCGGCAGTAGCAGCTCCAACACTACAGGGTTGTGAGCAGTTAATGCCTATGAATTGCTTACCTTGGTGCCCAAGTAGCTATTCTTCTAGTGATGCATCAAGGTGTGGCTGAAGCACCCTTTCTCATGAACCCCCTCAGGTGACTGACTCTATCTCAGTGGTTTTGAAACTTTTCTTGCTCAGAACCAGTGATATGACCTAGTACAAGTCTGTATACTAGGTCGGTGTATCTGAAACATAAGTATCATGAAACAATGCTTATTCTTATTTACTACATGTAATACAAAATCTGTTTCTCATTTCATTAAAAAAATGTGTCATGACCTACTAAATTGATTTTTACAATCACTCTCAATGTGAAAAACACTGCTCCAGATCATGTCCCTTCTTTGAATTGACCTAGTGTATTAGTTTCCCATTGCTGCTGTAGAAATGGCCACAAATAGGGTTGCTATAAGCAACACAAATGGATTCTTATAGTTGTGGCCAGGAGTCCATAACCAGTCTCAGCGGGTGGGTGGCGTTCCTTCTGGAGGTGACAGAGAATTCATTTCCTTGCCTTTCCCAGCTTAGAAGCTTCCTGCATTTCTTCCATCTGTGATCTTGTGACTCTCCAAACTACAATTGCATCATTATGTCTCTGACTCACACTCCTGCCTCCCTCTTTAAGGATCCTTGTGATTACATTGGGTCCACCTGGATCACCTGGGATGCCCTCCCCATCATATCTTTAACTTAATCCCATCTGAAAAGTTCACAGGTCCTCTGAATTAGGTCATGGGACATCTTTGTGTGTGTGTGTGGGAGAAGCAGATTATTTTACCTACCACCCTTGACATATTTTATGACCATAACTTAATATAACATAACCTTATAATTCATGTATTGATCTGTACTGACCATTCCACACGGGGTAGCTTTATTGCCCCAGCTACACTGCACACACCTTGGGGAACCCTGGTATGTCACATCATCGCCTCCAAAGTTGGGCACACATGGGAACTCAACCACTTGTGAGGACTGTTGGGCCAAATTGAAGAGTTATGCCTAAGCAACTAATTTGGATGCTGAGTTAACCCTAGTTTTCTAAGTGTAATATTCTAGAAAGAACTATTCCCTGCCCTGGCTGGCAGCATAGTGGATAAGGCGTAGGTCTGCAAACCCAAAGATTGCTGGTTCAATTTGCAGCCAGGGCAACATAACCAGACTGCAAGCCAGGTCTCCAGCCAGGTCCATAGTTGAAGGCAGGTGAAAGGAAACATTGATGTTTCTCTCCCTCTCTGCCTCTCTCCCTTCCCCTCTCTCTGAAAAATAGTAAATAAAATCTTTAAAAAAAAAAGAACTATTCATTTTTTTGTTGTTGTTGTTGCTAGCAAAGTCCTTTATACACTGTTTCCCAAGCCTACGAAGGATCTCCAGGATTACTATAGGGCAGTGCTAAGCCTGAAAGCAAACCCCAGCTTTATTGTCTAACAGGAATTACTAATCCTGTAGTACCATTTTATAAGTAGGGAGGATGAGGTTTAGGGATGTTAACTATTGCTCAAGGTTATACAACTTGGTAGAACTATAATTTAACACCAAATCCCACAGCTTCGAATCAAAGGGCTTTGGTAGGCACCTGGAAGTCCTCCAGATGGGTAGTCATTGTGGCCCCAGCCTGGCCTGAGTCTCAAAGGTAAGGTGAGAGGAAGGAGCTTCTACAATTTTAAAACCCCAGCTGCCATGACCCAGATGAGAAATGACCCAAGTTACAAAAAGACTCCTCTGTGGCTATTAAGTTCTTGGTGACAGAGTTCCTAAATTGTTTTTTGTTGCTACTGTTTCTTTCATGGAATACAATGTTTCTTTAAACACCTCTGGGCTTGCTAATTCATAATTTTTGGTCTGCCTTTGTCTTTCCTCACTCTATGAGGACAGCCTTGTTGATGCACTGGGGCAAATATAGATGCAAAGGAGCTCCTGCCATGAGGTTCCAAGAGAACACAGCAACAAATGGAGGAGGCAGATCCGCTGAGCCGACACCTCAGGGACTGGAATAACTCTTCAGAGAATATCATGACATCCTCTGAGAAGCACTGTTACCAGTGTCCTAAAACTAGAGTTGGGTTTCATTCACTGCTCTACTTCTCCTGGGCTATGTTTGAGGCTACTCTGTACTTCTTTACCTTGTTATTCATTTATACTTGTGTCTCTCAAAAGTCTCAGCCTTGCAATGTCAAGGCCATTTTTAATCATGATGAAAATAACTGGCTTGAGCAAACTAATCACTGAATCAAAATAATAATGTGTCCCTTTCCTCTTCCCACCGCACACTCCCTCCTTGCAGTATGCCCCCAGAGGTGCCTATTTGAGTGGTGGTCCTGCTGTGGGCCCAGGGCCCAGACCTCAGGGTCTCAGAGCAGGCCCCCATTTGGGCTTGGCTGCCTGCGGTGGCGGGTCTCTTTGTTGCCTTGTGCGCAACGCGCGAGCAGAAACCTGCTTTGCAAAAGTGCTGACTGCTAAAAGATAGCGTTCAATAAGTGGTTCTTTTGGAAAAACACATGTATTAAGTTTAAGAAACTAATAATCTAAGATTTCATCTAAAAAACTAGTCTAAGGAAATGACCCAGTTTTTCTACTAAAAACAGAAATACTGTAAGGAAACAAAACCAAAAACATATTCAGAATTTTTATTCAATTCTTTTTAGCAATTTACATATCTCCCCACCTTTTCTTTTAAGTTAGTGTGACAATTTTTCATAATAAACTACTAAAAGAGAAGCTTTGGTCAAAAATGGAATGAAATAGCAAAAAACAAAAACCCCCAAAATAAACAAACAAAAACCAAAAAAAAATAAAACCCAGTCACTGCTGCTTTTAAAAACCACTTTCACCAATTATATTCAAACAAAACCACACAAACAACATTTGCGAGATATGTGTCTTCAGTGTTTTCTTGTGGCTGGCTCTCCCCACCATCATGCAAATGGTGGAGCTGCCATGGGCAGTTTGTCATGCTGGATCTGGGAGGCTCAATCAGCTTCACATTATCCGGAGGCCCTGGATGGAAGACTCTAAGGTCTTGAAAATGGCAGGAAGAACACTAATGGTTACTGAGGGCTGTCCATCCTGGTATTTTTCCCATAGTGCCACACCACTCCCCCTCTTCTCCTTGGCTGAGGTGCAGGTCTCCCCTACAAGGCCCCAATCTGAGATCCACTCTCCTAGGACTCTGCCCAGCACAGACTCTCTAGGACCACTGGCTCTTCCAGGCCATGCATTCCCCTGTCCCCACCATCCCAGCCCATAGGCTCTGGGCACACTCCTCTGTGTTCCTAGAACACATATCTCCCTATCTATGTCACTGGCCCTTTCTGAGCAGGACACTCTGTGCACATGTCCCTTGCCTCATCACCACACTCTATATGCCTGATGGCAGGGACTTCCATGTTTCTGTATGCCACACAGCAGCCAGACTGTTGCACAACACAGTAGGTGTTTACAGGAGGATGGACTGAAGAGAAAATTGCACTGGAACTTCGTAGCTTACATAAGTGCAACAAGACAGAAAAAGGACATGGCCTGAGAAATCAAAGAACAAAGGGCAGAGCTGTAACCATCCAGGTGGTGCTAAGTACACAGTAGACACGATGCCCTGGACTTAAAAGCACATGAAGGTAAAAATGGGGTGGAGAGAACTTTAGAAAAACACTTTCTCCAGAATATTCTGAAGGCTTTTACGTATTATGTATTTGACCCAAGGAGGGGGAAATATTTAAAACACCATTCAAATGCACAGCAGCAAAATTTTGTAAAGCTGGAGTGCATGGGGTCCTCCTGGATTTGTTACTAACCCCTTCTACCAGGCCCCCTAAATCTCTCCCCAGTCCTGAGCTTCCTGGCTATAGTCCCTGCAGCAGCTGCAGTTCATATCCTCATCACTTGTTTATTGGACTCAACAGCCTCTGCCAGCAGCCTCTGGTTGCCTAAGCCACTCACACATTACAGCTTGGTGCTTTTCTACTACTTTGATTCTGGAACAGTTTCTAGTTGTCTGCAGACAAAGCCCAGCTTCCTTTCCCTGACCATGCCACAGCTCTTTTTTCTAGTTCCACCTTCTGCTTTGTAGGACTTACTGCAGTCCAAACCACTAGCAGGGCCTTGTATGTGGTGCGCACTCTCTGAGCTCTGGGCCTGGTCTTGCAGCTACAATGCTTGTGCACCCTTCTACCCCAACCATGTGTCCTGAAATCCCACTGCATCTAGAGATGCAGCTCTTCCCTGCAGCGCTGGCAGCCCATGCATCCTCATAAATTCCTCAATATAAAAATGAGGAACTGGATTCTCAGCTGGAGTTCCACCTGACTCCCTCACCTTCCTCTCTCCCCTATCAGACAAGCCCCACAAGGGCTCCTTCATCTCAATATCCTCAGTGCCTGTTTATTTTATTATTTAGCGTAAACCATGAAAATATACCTAGATAGTGAAACTTAGACTGGTGCCCAACACAGAGTCTATTCCAGAAAGAGCACTCAGCTTTTACTTTATAAGCAGACATCCATCTAGAAAGAAGTGTGTATTCCATCTCACTGGAAAAAGTGTGGTTTCCTCCTGCTAAAGACTTTTAGGTTTTAAAGACAACTGCACTCTAATGTCCTACATTTCTGATTTGCATTGGCTTTGAGTGTTTCAAGAAATGAAAAACATCTTTCTCACAGGAAGAGTTTTAACACAAATAAGATTTGTTCTGAAAGGCAGAAAATACCTTGAAATCCCAAATTGTCATGGCTCCATCGATGCCAGTAGTGCAAAATTTGCGACAGTCTTGCTTGTCCACCTCATAAATAGATACTTGACTGGAAAAAAGGCAAAAACAAGAGATTGTAAAGTATGTGGTAGAAGTGAGCCCAACCTTCCTAATAGTGTAAGGGTATTTTAAGGAAATTGTTTATCGACTCCTGAATACCAAGTTGCTTATTAATGAACAGATGGATGTACAGTAGTTTGCTATACAAGTTAACTCATGTTGGCACTTGCATAAACTTTTGTATAAAATTGCTGGTCAACAGTGTGTTAATATTCGGCTGCAGCAATATTCAGATTCAGAAAATACACAATTGGGTTTCAGCTGGGAAGAGATGGAGGTGCAGGTGCATGCTTCACTGTGCCCCAAAGTGTAATCCCAAGATCAAAGTTGTGTATATATATGAGGTAGGGAAATCGGTGCCACATCTGCCCTGGCCCCTAGGATCAACCCCCTGGTTCCAAAAAAGGTTGGTGATGACATTGACAAAGCAACCAGTGATTAGAAGGGTCTAGGGATGACAGTGAAACTGACCATTCAGGCCCAGATTGAGGTGGTGCCTTCTGACTCTGCCCTGATCATAAAAGCCCTCAAAAAACCACTATGAGACAGAAAGAAGCAAAAAAACATTAAGCACAGTAGAAACATCACTTTGGATGAGATTGTCAATATTGCCCAACAGATGCATTATCGCCCAGTCTTTAGCCAGAGAACTCTGTGGAACCATTAAAGACTGAAATGAGGGTAAAGTTAACCTGCATGAATTAGTGACATGGAGAAACAAGAAAATCCAAAGCATGTGAACTTCCCAGAAGCAGGGTGTGGGCAGGACCACAGCCATGACTGAAATGGAAACTAATTTAAAAAAAAAAAAGAAAAAAAAATTGTAGCCTTAGCTGGTGTGGCTCAGTGGATTGGCACCGGCCTGCGAACCCAAAGGTTGTTGGTTCGATTCCCAGTTAGGGCACATAATGAGGCTGCAAGCCAGGTCTCTGGCCAAGTCCTTAGGTGAAGGCAGGTGAAAGGCAACCAAAAATTGATACTTCTCTCTCTTTCTTACCCTCTATGCCTGTCCCTCTGAAAATAATGTTAAAAAAAAATTGTAGAGGCAGGACAAAGTACGACTGAAATCTAATTGGTGTCAACAAAAACTTCTGAATCATTCTCTGACAGCCAGGGTACATAAGCCAACAGCTCTCCCTGTATTTGAAAGTAATCATTATAAATATTAGCAATAGTCAGACAAGCCATAAGATTCCAACCAGGTAAAGCAGAGGAACAGATAAATGAAACAACTTGTTTCAGCTTACTTATCTGAAAACTTCCAAGAAAATTGATCCTATAGCTCAGGCATTATTTTTCTTTCTCCTCTGAAATGCCTAGAACATTTCCTCTAGGAAAGGGATGGCAAATGGCATATACCATCTGTTTCTGTGCAGTCTGTGAGCTAAGGATGGATTTTACAATTTTTAAAATTAAATGGCTGGGAAAAAGACTTATTTCGTGACATGTGAAAGTTATATGAAATTCAAATTTCATTGTTCATAGCATTTCACTGAAATACATCCATGCCATTTATTTACATATTGTCCATAACAATATGTACCACAACAGAAGAATCGAGTAGTTATGATGGAGACTATACAGCCCCTAAGAGCCTAAAATATTTCTGTCTGGTTTCTTACAAAAAAAGTTTGCTAACCTTGATCTAGGGCAGAGGACTTAGTGCCTGTAAATAAAAGTAAACATGTCAATCTGAAAGGGTCTATCATTTTATTTTTAGCCTAAAAGTCTCAGAGAGGCAATGGGAGTTATTTCTGATACACAGTCTACAGAGGAGCCTAAGAAAAGTTCACAAGAAATAACTTTGAAAGTCATTCAAGACAGAGAAGCTTGGAAGTATGAAGAAAGTTTTGTTATGCCTTCAAGTTATTATTTTCAGTAGGGCATAGATATTTGCAGCCTATTTTAAGTTCAGTGGTCCCTTTCACTGAACACGACGAAAAGCACAACCTGAACTGATAATTCTCTCAAAAAGAGAGTCTAGAGGTTTCCATTATTTTTCCTGCCATCATCAGCATAATTACAGTATCTCAATACAAAAGGTCTAGTCAAAAAAAGAAAATCCTATGGCACCCAACTCTGAACACAATAACTTAAAATATCAAGAATATATTGCATCTTGAGTAATTTTTTAAAAATTAACCTTTTAGGAGAGAACACAATTCTATTGTCTTATATAGCCACATATGCCAGATAAAAATAAGAAATTCTTCTTGTAATCATGTTAAAGAATTCTTTTTCTCTATAAACAATCTTCCTTGTATATGTTACTTGCATGGTTGAAAAGTTAGCTAGAATGATCTTTTCAAACAGGATATAATTAATCTTCCTGTTATGTTCACTACCAGAGGGATATGACATTCAGGAAGGTCTTTCATTCTCTCTCCTTCTGAAAAAAAATGTCATTGAACTTATTGGGGTGACATTGGTTAATAAAATTATATAGGTTTCAGGTATATAATTCCATAATACATCATCTGTACAGGGTGTGTGCAATCAATTGGCAATAACTTTGCATTTCCTTATTTCATGTGCTTCTTATTAATTTTGAAAACCTATGTTTCTAAGGTTATGATTTAACATCATTGTTTCAGCTATAAAGTATTAAATTTTGAGAGCAACCATCATGTCGAAGGAATATGATATTAGAGCAACCATAGTTTCTGGACTGCATGCAGGGCAAACTGCTAAGGAAATTGCAGACTTCAATAACATCCCTTTATGTACAGTTGACAATGTGAAGAAGGTGTATGATGCTGATCCTGATGTCGCCACACCAACAAATGCGTAAGGTATGCAAGGATAGCACAAGTCCAGATATTGTACACAGAATCCAGGAGATCATCAATGAAGATCCAAGATGTTTACTAAGATGTTTTGAGAGAAGCAGTTGTACCATAGATGAAGCAAGTTGCAAATGGATGTTATTTTATCTTCCAACAAGACGGTGCACTAGTACATAACACCAAAAAGATGCAAGAATTTCTCAAGTGTCAATGTTCCTGAATTTTGGTCAAAGGAAATCTGGCTGCCTAGTTCACCAGATGCAAATCCTTTAGACTATTATGTATGCAGCGTTTGTGAGAGAGAAATTACTAAACAACCTCATTCCAATAAAGAGACTGTTAAAACTAAGACTGAAAACATTAAGATGTCCATGGATAAAGAAAAGTTAATTAAAGCATGCTCAAGATTTCCAAGTTGAATTGAGTCCATGCTTGCAGCAAGTGAAGGCTTTTTGGAACAAATTAAAAAATAAGGACTGTTTATGTATTTACATATAAGAATAAATTTATTTCAAAATATAACACTTTTGTGGTATGCTGTTAACTAAAATTTTGCCAATTGATCGCGTGCACCCTGTATATTGTATTGTGTCTTCACTGTTCAAAGATAAGCTACCTCCCATCACCATTTCTCCCTCTGTACCTTCTTCTGACTCCCCCCACTTCCCTTTTCCTCTGGCAATCACTATGCTGTTGTCTGTGTCTATAAGATTTTTTCTTTCTAGCCCTGGCTGGTAGCACAGTGGTTAAGGCACCGGCCTGTGAACCCAAAGGTCACAGGTTCGATTCCCCAGCCAGGGCACATAACCAGGTTGCAAACCAGGTCTCCAGTCAGGTCTGTGGCTGGAGGAAGGTGAAATGCAACCATACATTGATATCTCTCTCCCTCTCTGCCTCTCTCCCTTCCCCTCTTTCTAAAAAATTATGAAATAAAATCTTTAAAAAAAAAGAACTGGAATTCCTTGTTAAAAAAAAAAACACAAAACCCTGGCTGGTAGCACAGTGGATAAGGCACCAGCCTGCGAACCCAAAGGTCACAGGTTCGATTTCCCAGCCAGGGCACATAACCAGGTTGCAAACCAGGTCTCCAGTCAGGTCTGTAGCTGGAGGCAGGTGAAACGCAACCATACATTGATGTCTCTCTCCCTCTCTGCCTCTCTCCCTTTCCCTCTTTCTAAAAAAAAAAAAAAAAAAAAAAAGATCTTTTCTTTCTTAATCTCTTCACCTAGTTCACCCAGCCCCTCTACCCCTTCTTCCTTCTGGCAACTGTCAGTCTGTTCTTTGTATTTATGAGTCTGTTCATTAGATCCTTTTCATTCTCAATCAAGCTTTTGAGAAAGCAAGTCCTGGGAAGAGGCTGCACTGATAGTCCATACCAGCTCACACTCCTCACATGGGATGCCTTGTACTGGGATGTCTTGAACTGGGTACAGTTCACTCTCTATGGTGAGCTGAAAATAAGAGCTTGAAGTTGGGAAGCTACACATTTCTTGCTCTCATTGCTGAAGGGATGTTTGGGCACGTAGTACATAGATTTTTTACAGAGACTCGGCCAGGAAACAGAGGGGAAGAAGGGCATCTTGGTCACCTAAACACTTCTTTCCAGACGATTATGGTCCTGACTATGGGTGGCATACAGGAACTCAGATCCCATTTAAGGGGACCCCAGGTAGCTGGGTAGCACCTACGTGATGCTATTCTGGTGCAGTGTCTCCAAGGCTGTATTGCGGTCCTCAGTTGTGGCCCTCTTGTCCATGTTGCGGAAGCGTTCCATAGCAGACATGTTGCGCTGGATACTCTGTTTTGGAATGTCTAACTTGGAGACGAAAGTCAAGCAGCCCCGGTCATCGTAGTTAAAGAGCATTGGACAGCAGTCATGGCCCTGAAACAAGACTGTTAGTCAGTGCCTGGAGGGTACACTGCCTACCTACCAACTCCTCAGTAGAATGTTCACCACCAGAGGCATCTTTTACTCTGAAAGGCTAGCTTTGTTTCTTATATAAGGCTGTTCTAAGTGCACAAAGTCACAGAACACATTGCTCCTGTTCTGGAGAATTACATATAGTATTACAAGGAAAGATTAAGAGAAATACTTACAGCAGCTACAACGCTATTTTCTGAGACGAATGACACGCTCAGGAGGGGCAGGAACTCTGTTTTCAGAGTTGAGACCCTGAACACAAGAACACTTGTTAAACGGAGATGAAACAAACCACTCCGCTTCTTTATAGATACAGATGACAAAGGACCCATTCTCACAGGGGCTTTAGCAGTATAAATGACTACTTATGTTTAAAAGGAGCTCCATGGCCTAAGCTTTTAGGAATCTCAAGCATGAGATGGCCCTGAAGTAACCTGAAGAAACTGAAGCTTCCGTTGTTTTTAGCCTATGCTCCAACTCCTTTCTAAGGCCCCCCAACTCACAACAAACTGGACTCCAGCAGGTCCTTGTCCTTTCCCATCTCTGCCTGGGCTCCCACACTTCTTTACCACATGTTTTCATTGCTCCTCTTGCTTATCCAAAGTGTACCCCAGTCTTTGAAGCTTAGCTTTAATTTACCACCTCTATGAAGCTTTCTTGGACCCTAAAAATCCAGCCTAAACTGGCTTTTCCTTTCTCTGACCTCCTAAACTTCTTATTATCACCCATGACTAAAGGCCTTATTCTGCTCTTTTCTCCTTGCCTGTGCTCACCATGGGCTCCTAGAGGGCTGGTATCATAATAGTTATGGATGTTTATTCCCTCTGCCAGGTACTGGATTACGAACTAGGGCTACTGATGAACAAGACGGTTTTAGCCAGCCAGGAACTCATACACAATAGGTGTGTGTGTGTGTGTGTGTGTGTGTGTGTAAACATATATGCAAACTTAGTACAATATACTAAGTATATAATTTAGGATTCTGCTCCAGTACCTGGCCAAGAGGTTACACATATATGGCAAGGAAAACACATTGGTTGATGACTTAGGATCATATAACTTTATGTAAAAAATGATGCATTTAAAAAACTATTAAGTTAGTTAGACAACCTCCCAACCTCAAATAATACTGGTACTGGATTAAAGTCCTAATATCATCTCAAGGTCTCACTGTGGCATACCTGGCTTTTATCATATGAAATATTTACATTTGAGAATGGGAAGATTGGAGGATATAATATGACTTGCAGAACCATAAAAGTCTAATATAAAATAATACAAGGGTAGACAGGGGCTTATAATAAGGATAAGCTAAGAGCTTATTATACATTATAATAAATTGTATACAAATAATTTTAACATGAAACCACTACTGAATGACAAAAAAGCAAATTACTGTACAGAATGTATAGCATAATTCCATTTGTGTTAAAAATCAAGTGATATATCTATACATGTATAGAAATTTTCTAACAACTATGTCATTTAAGAGGGTTTTAAAAAATATATAAAATTTAAAAATAGAATTCAATCCGTTACGAAAATATAGTCTCTCTGAAGTGTTACTCTGTCATCACCACGTGACAGAGGGAGCAAGAGTCACCTGATGTGACTGGTGACTCTGGCTGGCTTCTCTCTCTTTTTCATTTTTTTTTTTTTTGCCAGTAACAAATACATTTCAATGTAATAACCAGATAAAATTATACAAAAGCTGTAAATAGTGCCAGGGGAAGTTGAAAGAGAACAGTGCAGATTTGATAATCTATATAGTAATGGCAACTAAAACCATAAAATATAAACAAACAAGCATACATAAAAACCTCCAAGGGAATAAGTATAAAGAAAATATAGTTCAAGGCCCTGGCTGGTGGCTCAGTCTTTTTCATTTTTTTTTTTTAATTTTTAAAAAAAATATTTTATTTCATTATTTTTAGAAAGAGGGGAAGGGAGAGAGGCAGAGAGGGAGAAAGACATCAATGTATGGTTGCCTTTCACCTGCCTCCAGCCACAGACCTGACTGCAGACCTGGATTGCAACCTGGTTATGTGCCCTGGCTGGGGAATCGAACCTGCGACCTTTGGGTTTGCAGGCCGGCACCTTATCCCCTGTGCTACCAGCCAGGGCTTTTTTCATTTTTTAAAGATTTTATTTATTATTCTTAGAGAGAGGCAGAGAGGGCTTGGCTTTCCTCTCTGTCTCTCTTAATTTTAGAGAGAGAGGAAGGGGGAAAGACAGAAAAACATCAGTGTGAGAGAGAAACATCAACTAATTGCCTCTCATATGCACTTCAATAGGAGATCAAACCTGCAACCATATCGCTATGCATTCTGATTAAACCCAAGACCTTTTGATGAATAGGACAATGTTCCAACCAACTGAGCCACCTGGCCAGGGCAAATCAGGGAACCCTTAAAGGTGGGTTACCTTTGGCTGCCAATGGAAAAGGATGCACCAGGAAAAAAGATTTTTTTCTCTAACACATGGTGAATACAAATTCTGATGTCTAAGAAGATACCTAATGCTCTCCTTAAGACTGAGCAGACACAAATGAATCATCGAAGTTTGAGTTCTTCCAGTCTACATCAGAGGAATTGGCTTCAAGGTTTTAGTATTCTGAATAAGTCCCAAATTAATGAAGTCATTATTCATTGACTACACAGGGCAAGAACACATAATCCGCCCTGGCTGGTGGCACAGTGGATAAGGTGCCAGCCTTCAAACCCAAAGGTCGCTGGTTTGATTCTCCAGCCAGGGCATATAACCAGGTTGCAAGCCAGGTCTCCAGCCAGGTCCGTAGCTGAAGGCAGGTGAAAGGCAACCATACATTGATGTCTCTCTCTCTCTCTCTCCCCCTTCCCCTCTCTCTAAAAATAAGTCTTACAAAAGAAAACAAAGACACATAATCCATTTAAGGAATCACTATCAGCATTTCCATTAAGAATTTATTTCTGGAATTGAGACCTAACTCTTTAAAATTTCCCCAAATGAACAATCTAAATGTGTGTCTGTGACTTTAAAGGCTGCCTTGCAGTTCTCGGTCAGACTTTTATGCTTTTGTCCTGCATAGGTACCCAGGGAAGGGTCTTAGCCCAGCCGATGAGAGATTCCACCCCACTTCCTAACTCAAAACAAAAGGCAAATACTCACTGCACGCTTTTTGAGGCATCGGCAACGGACACAGTGCTGTCATGGCTGACCCAAGCCAGGCGGCTCCCACTGGCGGAGAAGCTGACACCATGCACCCAGCCACCAGTGCCACTGCCACCAAATTCTGACATCAGCTGACCAAATGGCATTTTGCTGCCCCAAGGTGTACTGGCTGGCTTTTCATCCACTTCTTTAATGTATGCAGAAAACACTCTGAAGTTTAAGGGGCAGGGGGAGAAGGAAAAAGTAAATAGAAATATGAGTAAAGGTATATAGAAATAGGCCACAAAGAGCATATGATGGACAAGTTCAGAAGCACAAGCATTTTGTGACAAAGAATGATTCCAGGCTACCTATAGACCAATTCAAGTTTGGCAAATCTACACTCAATCACTGGATATTCACAAAGTGCTTACGATGAGTCAGGCACGGCTCTAGGAGTACCACTGTAGAAGTAAAGAACACAAAAGCCCTTCCCTCTTGGAGTGTACATTCTGGGGGAGGATAATGCTGTTCCGCTCTCCCTTTCCCATGGAAGATCTGGTTAAATAATCACAGCATTCTTTCCTGTCATTCTGCTTCACCATCATCCTTAACACAGCATTTCAGGAAGCTTACACAGTCAAATGGTAGGAGAAGGGAAGCTATTTGCCAACTGCAGGAACTCAACGGTATAAACCCATTTAAAGAAAGGGACATTCAAAGAGAAAGCCAAGGGAGGCTGTGGGAGAGCGAGCAGTAGTGCTTCCAGGCAATGAATGGGCTGTGCTTACTTGACCCTCAGGCTTACTGTCCAGCCTTTGTGGCAGGGGAAGTCTGGGATGAAGGCGGTTCCTTAACAGCCTGCTCATCAGTCTCTTTCTTTAATTCCTTAATGTGTGAAGCAAAAGGGATAAAGAACAGCTGGGAGCCTATCCTTTTATTTCCTTTTGCTCCCCCCACCCCATGCTCTATTTTATAAAGCTTCCCTTCAAAAATTTCTGAACCTACAGACTCCCCAAATGATCCAGAATATTTCCTCCCAAAATGACAATGGCAGCAGCAACTCTGGAAGAATCAGGGTACTAGAGAGAAGGGCACAGCGAGCTATCTGTAAGTTAAATGACGTGACCATTTTAGAATCACTGTGCTTTAAATCAGCATCGCAGTGGCTACTGCTTCAGTTATCTGAGTCCAGGAGAACAGGTGGTTCTCAGCTGCCCACTCCCGAGTGTGCACTAAACAGACCCATTCCCAAAGGAGCACAAGTCAATGTAAGGTTTATTTCTGATTATTAACTAATTAACTAATTAATAGTAATTAATAGTTAATTACTATTAACAAAAGAATTGTAACTTATCTTCACAACCATATTTTCAGACGTAGCCTAATGATCCAGGTGGTATGGATCAGTAACGCTTAGCTCCATCTTCTAAGGGAGCTAGAATGACTTGGGGTAACATCACAAAAACTCTTAAATATGAAAAACTAGAGAATATCTGTGTATATCTGTGAATATCTGTTACATTGGTTCTTAGGTAAAAGAATCAATATTTTTCCAAAAAGTGCCTTGACACTACTGAATCCCCTTCCCATAGTCAAACTGCCACACACATTAAAAAACAAAACAAAATGAAATAAAAAAGCTCTTGGGTATTCATATATATAAATCAATAGCTTGGTTTTCTGGATATTCTTCATATAACCTATTAAAGAAAGGCTCATCCCATCTCCCAATAAACCACATAGTCAACATGAAGCAATATTTATATGTATTTCTTCTGGTTAAAGGGAAAAAAAGCTTTGTTGATAAAGAACAACTTTTTAAAAAAGCAATTACTGGTATGATCCTTAAAGCTCTTAGCCAAGTCGCTGTTTCTTCTAGCCTCATGCTAATAACAAAAATATTTAACTGAAAAGGAATAGCACAATAATAGCTCAGCAGTACACTGTGCAGCTATGTTTTGTTAATGTTAGTTTCACACTCGAATCTGCTGCCTGGGTTATAAAATGAGAAATAATACTATAGTTGAGGGAGGGAGAGAAGAGGACAACATGTCCTTCATTCCAAACCATGGATGTTCTTGCCTAAGGAAAATTTCTCTGTCCTCACCCTTGAACCTAGCCTTCTACTAAATTTCCAAGTCCACTTCTTTCTACCTCAGTGATTTATGTACTTGCTTTAGTCCCTTTTCTAGATTACAAGCTCCTTTCATCTCTGAGTCCCTTATGGTGCTTGCCACAGTACCTTAAAAAAAAAGGACCTAAAAATATTTGTTGAAAGATGAACAATGAACAGCTCAAGTCTGTCTACTAATTCTCATTTATTCCCACCTGCATTTGAAATCACATGATCCTGCTGCCAGCAAAACATTGTTGGGATGCCAATCCAAGCTGAGGACTGTGGAGCGAATAGGCTTTTTAATGTGCTTGCTTACCCACCTACAAAAGGAGAAAATCCATTTTAGTTTATCCACAAGTCAAACAATTGCCAAATGACCTACAAAATATGCCAGATAAAAACATCAATGCATGGTTCTTATATGGCTACAGGTCTTCTGCATTTCTAGAGCAAGAGAGAAAGACAGGAAGAGCCACAGATGGTCCCTTCCATTTTCCTGTCTTTTAGGTTTTGACATTCTCTTGAGGGCAACCAGTTCTGACCTTTTCCGGTTACCAGGGGAGTCTCTTTAGTGAGTGTATTTATGAATTAACTCTGGTACTGCTCCATAGAGTTTCAGATTATGTGAGACTTTAACCTTAAAAAAAAAAAGATTTTATTTCCCTGGATGGTGGCACAGTGGATAGGGCACCGGTCTGCAAACCCACAGGTCGCTGGTTTGATTCCTAGCCAGGGCAATATAACCAGGTTGCAAGCCAGGTCTCCAGCCAGGTTTGTAGTTGGAGGCAGGTGAATTGCAACCACACATTGATATCTCTTTCCCTCTCTGCCTCTCCCTTCCCCTCTCTCTAAAAATAATAAATAAAATCTTAAAAAAAAAAAAAAAAAAAAGATTTTATTTTTAGAGAGAGGGGAAGGAAGGGAGAGAGAGAGAGAAGAGAAACACTGATGTGTGAGAGGCATATTGACCGGTTGCCTCTTGCACGCCCCAACTGAGGACCTGGCCTGTTAACCTACACATGTGCCCTGAGTGGGACGGAACTGGTGATCTTCCCTTTTACAGGCCAGCACTCAATCCACTAAGCCACACCAGCCAGGGTTGAGACTTTAACCTTTGAAATAAAAATTGAAGTCTGAATTACCTGACACTCAAACCACTGAGCCCCACCAGTCAGAGTAAGAACTTTTTTAAAAAAAAGATTTTATTTACTTTTAGAAGAGGGGAAGGGAGTGAGAAAGAAGAAGAGAAGTGAGAGATATATGAATTGGAAGCTTCTCACACGGCCCCAACTGGGGACCTGATCTGCAACCCAGGCATGTGTCCTGACTGGGAATTGAACCAGCAACCCTTCTATTTGTAGGCCAGTGCTCAATCCACTGAGTCATACCAGCTAGAGTTTATTTATATCTAAAATCAGTCATTATTCTGGCATAACTAAATCAACTCTTAAACTGCTGCTTAAAAATCAATCAAGTTTCTGTTGTTCAAGATGAGACTTAATATTGTATCAAATTCCCTTCTTGACCCAAAGGTCGCAGGTTCGATTCCCCATCCAGGGCACATAACCAGGTTGCAAGCCAGGTCTCCAGTCAGATCTGTGGCTGGAGGCAGGTGAAAAGCAACCATACATTGATGTCTCTCTCCCTCTCTGCCTCTCTCCCTTCCCCTCTTTCTAAAAATAATGAAATAAGATCTTAAAAAAAAAAAAAAAATTCCCTTCTTGAAATCTAAATTAGTTTTCTATAGATTCTTTTTCTTAGGAACCTATCTGAAATATTTCATTCTGAAAAATGCACTATTCAAACTTGCTTAATGATAGTTATTTTAAATTAAAGACTTAGAGGTTGTTTCATTAATTTTGTTAATCCTCACCCAAGGACTTTTTTTCATCACTTTTAGAGAGGGAAGGAGGGGAGGGACAGAGAGGGAAAGTGAGGGAGAGAGAGAAAGAAAGAGAGAGAGAGGGAGAGAGGGAGGTGGGGGGAGAGAGAGAGAGAGAGATTGATGTGAGAGAGAAACATCATCAATTGGTTATCTTCTCGTACACACCCTGACCAGGGATGGAACCTGCAATCTGGTTATGTGCCCTGACTGGGAATTGAACCCACGACCTTTTGGTTCATGGGACAATGCTCCAACTAACTGAGCCATACCAGCCAGGTGGAAGTTGTTTTAAAGTACTCATATCATACAAATATAGTATTGTTCCATAGCTGAAAAACACAACTTGTTCAAATAACAATACTGTATACTATAGTAAAGCCTAATGTACCTATATTTGAGACTATTTTTAATGAATAAAAGCGTAAACAAATACTGACATTGAGGATTTCCTAGAAAGAAAAATTATTTCTTTTTTTTTTAAATTTTTTTTATTTCATTATTTTTAGAAAGAGGGGAAAGAAGAGAGGCAGAGAGGGAAACAGACATCAATGTATGGTTGCGTTTCACCTGCCTCCAGCCACAGACCTGACTGGAGACCTGGTTTGCAACCTGGTTATGTGCCCGACTGGGGAATCGAACCTGCGACATTTGGGTTCGCAGGCCGGAGCCTTAACCACTGTGCTACCAGCCAGGGCGAAAAATTATTTCTTAAACTATTTATTACAGTGAGCTTTCTAAATGACTTTTAGCAGGCAATATTTCATTAGCCTTAATTTTGCACATGCTTGAAAGAAAAATGCATGTTTTAAGTTCATAATTCAATCTTGCTGCAAATTCAGTCTTTCGGTTCAAAGAATCAAGATTTCCAAGGTTTTACTAAATTACAGAGTATAACATGATAATCACTTTCACTATTTTAGTAGAAAGCAAATAGTAACACTAACACAAAGAATCTTGTGTACTCTTGCTATTTTTAACACAAATACATACTGCCTGTTTTGTACTGACAATTTCATGGTGAAGGGTAGTAACCACCCTTTCTAAATTCATGTCAGGTAGAGGAGAGTTGTTTTCTTATTAAGGTAAGCAAGAAGTAGTTAAAGTTACTTAGCCATAAAAGTAAATCTTTGCATTTAACTGGCTAGCTATAAGTGATTTATAAAAAAATGTACAACAGGCTGATTATATTTCCAAGATTGTGGCCAATTTTTACTTCCATGGCTTAAACATGTAAACCATTATGCCAAGGTACAGATTTGGTTAGCAAATAAACTTTAAAGACAGGAGAACATTGTTATCTGTAAGAATCCTAGATATTTTAAATGGGTAGATATAGGAAAAAAAAATTATTTCTCAGGACACTAGGAAGCTTTCAAGTTTATAACTTATATAACAGAGTAAGAAAACAGCAATTTGGACAGTACACAGTCAGAAAAGTAGTCATAGCTTATAAAACAAACAAGTTAGGAGATAAGAACATGGAAGCCACGGCTTAGTATTAATATGAGAAAGATATGAGATTTGACTCAATGTGCATATAAGAAGGAAAAACGCTCAAAGAGAATGGAAAAGTTCAGAAAAAACCGCCTCCAGATGAAGAAAAACTGAAGTTATAGTTAAGCCTTCACCCAGTGTCTTAAGACGTCACTAAGAACCCAGCAGCCCAAATGTATGATTCAACAGAAACAATACTCAGATGTTGCTCACCAGTCATTTTCAGACTCGAAGTAACAAACAGAAATGAGCCGTGCTCCACTTCCCACAGCAAATTTGTTCTCCAGTGGGGACCACTTGACAAAAGTGGCTGCACGATTAATTCTCAGGATCACCAGTGTTGGCTTCCAGACACCATCTTTCTGACTCCAGACATAGGCATTGCGGTCTGCCCCACAAGTGACAATGCGATCACTTTTGGGAGCCCAGTCGATACCTGCAAATGAGATAAGGCATCATCTGCTTTGCCTAGGCCAATGTCAACTGACATAGCAAAGCAAAGTGGGCACTGGTATGGCTGGGACAGACGTGGTCCTGATCACCACATCACATGTGCTTTATAAGAATTATTGAAGTGCTTAAACAAGAGGTACTTAATAAAAGACATCAATATATCCTTACTATTTAAGAAAAATATAAATAATGCCTTCTGCTTGTTCTAAGTCTACTTCTATAGCTACATCTTTCATTTGAATTCAAAAGCTGTAAAACCAGTCATAGCCTTAAACTATTTTAGATGACAATAGCTTTTAGCTCTTTATTTATTTAATTAAATTAATTTAAAAAAGATTTATTATTTTTAGAGAGAGGGGAAGGGAGGGAGGAAAGCAGAGAAGGAGAGAAACATCCATGTATGGTTGTCTTTCACTTGCCTCCAGCTACAGACCTGGCTGGAGACCTGCCTTGCAACCTGATTATGTGTCCTGGCTGGGAATTGAACCAGCGACCTTTGGGTTCGCACGCTGGTGCCTCCTATTCACTGAGCCACAAGCCAGGGTGTTTTTAGCTCTCTAAAAACACACTTGTCAAAGAGGTGGGAACAGCATATGTATATTCATTCAGTAAAAGGCAAACTGTCATCACTTACTAATTTAGCTTTGCATCTATTTTTCTCATTTTCCTACCATTAGAAGACTTGAAAGAAAAGGATAATCAAGCACCTATCCTGTCTTTCCTAACTGCATCTCAGGCTAACTAAACAGTAGATGTGGTAAGCATTTTTCATAAATGTATTCCAGCTAATAGAAAAGAAATGACAGATTTAGAATATCATTAGTGTAGCCACTACTAAATTCATGTATATGGGTACTGATCCTAACAGCTGCTAACATCACAGAAAAATGACTAAACATTGTGTGCCTTCTTGATGAAAGAACCTACCATCACCTAACTCAACTAGCAATTTACAGGAAATACAGAGGCCAGGGAACATGTAAAACACCATGGGATTGCAATCAGTACAATCTAGGCTGTGGAAAATACTATATTGGACAAACAACCTGATTCCTCAATTTTCTTAACAAATAAATCACAAAGGGAAAGAAAGAGAAGAAAGGGAATCTATAAACAAAAGACTTAGAAACATCAACTAATCACAATTATGTATGTACCTTATATTAGGATCCCAATTAAAATAAAATATAATATTGGTTATTATTGAAGAGTCCTTATCTTTTAGAGATACAAACTGAAATAGGAAATGATATAATGTCTGGGATGTGCTTCAAAATAGTACAGGAAGGGAGTTGAGAACAAGATTGGCTGTGGGTTAATAATTGTTGTAGTTGGGTAATGAGGATATAGGGGTTCATTACATTGCTATCTATTTTTGTCATCTGTTTAAAACTGTTCATGGTAAAATGGTATTTTTATTTTTTTTTTAAAGATAGTGATTAAACATTTAACACAAAAGAATAAATTCACAGAAAAAAACACTAGGACTTTGATACCCCTTTGATGTTTGCCATACTCTTTTTCTATAGACTAGTTTTTTCTTCTAGAAAGCTTCAGAAGATAATTTTTCTTTCTTTTTTTACAATTAACTATCTTTCTGAGGAAATACATTTGATGCTTGGTCTCCTGCACAGAGTTATATTTAGGTTTTTCCAACAACATTTTTTTATGAACTAAAAAATACTTGAGCATTTGGACAGAAATCAAGGCTAAGTTCAGAGGATTCTAAAAACAAAGCAGGGCAAAAAGGACACAATCAAATATTTCACTGTTTTTGGCTATTTCTTTGGTCTTTCATCCTAGCCCTCTCTAATTTAAAATATTTCCTAATGTCGAATACCCAATTTAAAATATGAGTGTTATTATTTTCAGGCCATAAGGCCACTGGCAAAGGGATTTGGAGAAAATAGGCCAAACCTAATAGAAATAAGGGTGTGAGAAAACAATAGCAACAAAAATAGAAATCATGTCTTTGGTGCTCATTCAGTAATGCACAGTAGTCAGTCAGCTCAGGATGCTCACTAGCATCACATACAAACCGTGGTAAAAGCAAAAAGGGATGGTCACAAGTTTTTGCTGGGAACAAATGATCCAGATATATCAACAAAGAGCTCAGAAACAATGGGGAATGTAAAAGCAAGCTGCTTGCTTTTAATATGTATAATATGTATATATAATGTATATTATATGATATAGTGCCATTTTGGTGGTATTTTATAAAATACTAGCCAATAGTACTAAGACTACTTATGAATATATAAAAATGTATATAAAAGTACTAAAAATGGGACAATGTCATACTAAATTACAGGATGTCTTTTGAGGGACAGGAGCAGGAGTGGTGGTGAGATGGGACTTCACCATTATCTAAAATAATATCCCTTATTAAATCTTTGTTTCATAAGTTCTCTGACACAGGAAAAAAGATATTTATCTTTTATGTTGTTAATTCTGGGTGGCAGAATATGATGCTATTATTTTGTCTTTTTCAGTACTTTGAAATGTCTTCCTTGATCCCAAAACAACATAAAAGAAACTTTTGAAGAGATCGTGCTCCTGCAGCAGTTGAAAACACAGTTTGGCTTACATTTTCACACAGCTGGTATGCTGTCTAGTTTTCACTTTCATGTCCCATCTCCTAATCTAAACTCTTTAGTCCTCATAGTAGGTTCAGTGTTTTCCACAACACTAGTAGAGTGCTGTGCACCAACTGGGCTAAAACAAGTACTTAAAAATTGAGATCAGGAAGGGGAGCAGTTTAGACAAGAACCTAGTATAAAGGAACCATGGACATGGACAACAGGTGGGACTGACTTTGGGGGGAATGGGTGGGTGGGGAGGGGTACAGAGGTGAGCAAAATGGGGATGGATGTAATACAACAACAATAAAATTAAAAAAAAATTGAGATCACTCTTATGTTATCTTCTCAAATTTTCTAAGGAAAATTCAGCAAATGCTGTACAACTTTGAATATTATGGCAAATTTACTCATTAGGCTCTTTATTTAAATGAAAGTGTTAAATTTGAAAATACTGTACTAAGCTCAGTTATCTTCTTTTACCTGTGATGTGTCCATTGTGCTCCTTTAGTTCATGAGCTTTCACCCACTGGCTCCCATTCTTCTTATAAATGTGGACTTCGTGATTATTGGGGCTAAGGGCAATCTCTGGAGAAAGAGGTCAATAGTTAACACTTGCACTTGAAACTGCTACACAAAAAAGGGGTATCTTATAGCTGACATTTAAAAAACAGAGTGAAGAAATAGTAAAGCTGTTTCAAACAATGGTTCTCAATATTCACCCCTGAAGAATTCCTTTTAGTATTTTTACCTTTACTTGGATCCCAAATTTTAAAATGTTTTGTAGAAAAACTAAACTTAAAAATTCATTCCACCAGAGACTTATACAACTGTCAATTAAAGAGTCTAATCAGTAAGAAATAACGTTGCTATATTTAGCTGATATACAGTTGATGCTTGAACAACACAGATTTGAATTGTGCACGTCAAATTATACGTGTATTCCCTCCCCAATAAACAGTCACCCTCTGCACCCACAAGTTTCACATCCATGGATTCAACTGGTTGAAACATTATTTTCCATCTGCAGCTGGGAATCTGCAGATGTGGAGGGCTGACTGTGTGCATTGTTCTATGCTACTCTATATAAAGAACTTGAGCATCCTTGGATTTTGGTATCCCAGGTGTGTACTGGAACCACTGCCCCTTGCATTCCAAGGGTTAACTATAGTTACATCTTTGGGGGTCGAAGCTTATACATGAATTTTCAACTGCATGAGGGGGTCAGCCCAACCTCTGTATTGTTCGAAGGGTAAATGTAATTTTATTTCATAGTAAAGATATTTGATATTTTAGCTCACTTGTACATCATTATTTGTAATAATAATTTAATTTGATTTCCGTTAGATTTTCTGAAATGCTGAAAATAGATCATGGACCCGTATTGGTTGGAATCATCATTTATTAAACAAACTTGATTTTGCTGATAAACTATATCTAAGTTTTCCTTTAAATAAAGCCAATATAAATCACAAAAATCAAATTCTGTTTTCAACAGAAATCTCTTGAATCAATCCAAAATATTAAGGATATTCATTTCTATATATGTACATGATTAATTTTTAACTTATTTTGACCTTTTCCCTTTCTAGTTGATCCATTTAAAATAATTTCTTAAAATTAAAATTAGAATCCATGACTGAAAATTCAGGTCACTCTTCTAATATTTCCCCATCTATTATATCACCTATATCCACCCCTCCTTAGGAAAGCTACTGTCTTACAGATGAACTGTGGAACTAGATAAATATCTAGCACTAAAATCCTAAGACTTTCTATGCTTTCTGGAAAATAGATATATATTTCTAATATGCATATAGGAGTTTCAAAAGCCAAATCTTAAGTTAAAACTGAAAAATGTTATAAATTTCAAATTATAATGTGGCATAACAAAAAAAATCTGCCTTAAAATGCTGATTTAGTAAGTCGTTTAAATGAGGACAATAACAAAGCTCATATTTTAAAATTAATTTATTTGCAAAAATTAATAAGCTGATCCTAACATTCATATGGGAATGCTAGGGACCTAGAAGAGCCAAAACAATCTTGAGAAAAAGTACAAAATTGAGATTTACACCCCCCAATTTTAAAACTTACTACACAAAGCTATAGGAAGCAAGACAGTGTGGTTCTACCAGTAGGATAAACATCAAGATCAATGGAACAGAATTGAGTGTCCAATAAGTTTGTATTCATTTGACTATAGACATGAGTGCCATGTAAATTCCATGGGGGAGAGAATATTTTTCAACAAATGGTGCTGGGACAACTGACTATCCACATGCAAAAGGTTGAATGAAGTTGGGTCTCACCTTACATCACATACAAAAATTAGCCCTGGCTGGTGGCACAGTGGATAAGGGGCCGGCCTGCAAACCCAAAGGTCACTGGTTCGATTCCTAGCCAGGGCACATAAACGGGTTGCAAGCCATGTCTCCAGCCAGGTCCTTAGCTGGAGACAGGTGAAAGGCAACCATACATTGATGTTTCTCTCCCTTTCTTCCTACCTCCCTGCCCTTCTCTCTGAAAATAATAAAAATCTTAAAAAAAAAAAAAAAAAAAAAAAAAAAAGGCCCTGGCTGGTGTGGCTCAGTGGATTGAGCTCCATCCAGCCTGTGAACCAAAGGGTCACCAGTTTGACCTCCATTCAGGGCACATGCCTAGTTGCAGGCCAGATCAAAAGGCAGCTACACATTGAAGTTTCTCTCTTTCTCCCTCCCTTCCCCTCTCTAAAGATAAATAAATAAAATCTAAAAAAAAAAAACACAAAACAACCCTGATGGGTCTAACACTGCATTTCTGTTTTTAGATTTAAAAAAAAAATTTTAAATATTTTAAAATTATTTTATTCATTATTCTTCAGAGAGAGGGGAAGGGAGAGAGGCAGAGAGGGAGAGAGACATCAATGTATGGTTGCCTTTCACAAGCCCAGAAGGCTTGGGTGCTAGCAATGGCTCTGACATTAACTAGGTGTATAACCATTGGAAAGTCCTACCAATACTCTAAGCTTTAGTTTATATATTTGTAAACCAAAGGACTTAACCCAGTTCCCTTCTGAACCTATGTCCATTGTTTTCATCTGTGACAATGAAATATGCAATCCCTAGAGGTGCCTACATCTAAAAGTATCAAAGGTATCAAAATAAAGGTGCAAAGTTAATAGCATACTTACGGGTACGATCCCTGTTCCACGCATGGCAGGTGATTGGCTCAAGTAAAAACTGATGCAGGGACATTATTCTTAGTGTTTTCAAAGGATAGGAAGCTGCAATGAGCAACAACAACAAAAAGCATTTAAAATAGCAGGCAACCTATATTTAAGTTGTCTGGGGATGTTGAAATGTTTGGGGATAAATAAAACATTATTTCCTGTTAAAAAAGCATCAATCTTAATGTCAAAACTTATTGAAACACAGCTAGCATTCTAACCATCAATGTATAATTTATTCTGTCAAGGGTCATCAAAAAATTCTAAAATTATAAGTTAAAGATCGTTGGGTACAGGATCACTGGCCAAGATGGTGGTGTAGGTAGTCACAGTGTGTCTCCCTTACAACTAGAAGAAATTTACATGGACCTAAAAACTAAATAGAAACAACACAGAAATTACAGAAAATCGAACTACATGGAAGTGTAACAAATGAAGAAGTAAAGAAGTACTCAGTCAGAAAGGTAGAAGGGATGGAGCCAGGGAGGAGAGCAGCAGTAGCAGCACCAGAGCTGAGGCCGAAGTGAAAAGCACAGTCATACATTTAACCCTGGAAAGTGATCCTGGGGCCAGACCGTGCAGCCCATGGGTCCAGCGCTGGGAAAAATAGAGCCATTTTGCTTCTGACTGAGAAAACCAATGGGGGTTAGGGCAGAGGAAGAAACTGCTGGTCTCAATGGGCAAGCAGCATTGTTCCCTCTCAGACCCCTCCCCCACATACAGCACCACAACTTGGTGAAATGGGTCACCCCACACTAATGAATTCCTAAGGCTCTGCCCCTTACAAGTAACAAGTGCGGCAGAACTACCTAGGACACAGAGGCAAACACAGAAAGCTGTCAAGCCTGAGGAGACAGAGAAGTGAGGCCCAAAAGAGGAAGCAGATGAAGGTGCCAGTGGGAGAACTAAGTGATGAAGAGACAGACCACCTAACAGATGCAGAGTTCAAAATGTTGGTGATTAAGACATTGCTTAAATACAGCAAATACATAAAGGAAGAAAGTGAAGGCTGGGTTATCTGAAATGAAGAAAAATCCACATGAAACCAAGCGGGAAGGGAAGGAAACATGGGTTCAAATCAATTATTTGGAACATAAGGAAGAAATAAACAATCAACCACTACAGAATGAGGAAACAAGAATTGAAAAAAATGAGGAGAGGTATAGGAATCTTGGAGACAATTTTAAATGTGCCAATATCTGAAGCATAGGTGCACCAGAAGGAGAAGAGGAAGAGCAAGAAATTGAAAACTTTTGTGAAAAAATAACGAAGGAAGCCCTGTCTGGAGGCACAGTGGATTAAGGTGCTGGCCTGCAAACCCGGGGGGGTTGTTGGTTCGATTGATTCCTAGTCAGGGCACATAGCCAGGTCTCCAGCCAGGTCTGTAGCTGGAGGTAGGTAAAAGACAACCGTACATTGATGTCTCTCTTCTTCTCTCTCCCCCTCTCTGAAAATAATGGGTGGAATCTTAAAAAAAAAAAAAGGAAAACTTCCCTAATTTGGTGAAGAAAATAGACATATAAATCTAAAGGGGGGTAGGGGGATTGTTGGAAGGGGAGGTTACTAGGTGGAGGGGAGCAGAGAAAAGAAATTAGGACAAATTTAACAGCATAATCAATAAAAAAATTAATTAAATGAAGAGATTGTTGGGTACTGGATATTCACACAGTTTCAAGTGATCATCCTACAGATTACTTACTCATTTCAAAGGGAAAGCCATGCCTTCACAATAAAAATAAAATGGCAGTCATCACCTTAGCTGAGTGATCAAACTTAGTATCATAAATAGTGTAACAATATCTGAGGGGCCTCTTGATGGGAGGCAACATGAAATGCACATCATCATTTATAAGTAGTGACCACTTAGTTTATCAAGTTTTAAGAGAGCAAAATGGAGCACTATTAGTAATTATGCTGTGACTGACAGTAGGTCATGGGACTATCCTGGAGTAAACTGGTAATATGGCCAACCTAGCTATGAAGTATTTATGCCAAACATGTTTACTCTAAATCCAGGTGAGATCCAGACCCAGTTTATAAGAATAAATGCAATTAGTTAACACAAAAGGGAATTAAACAGTTAAAACCATAATATGTGTCATACTATAAAACAATTGGCCTGAACTATTCAAAAAATGCAAACTGGGGGCAGGAACGGCTCTAGTTTAAAGGAACTATGAAAATCAATTTTTCTATATGAAACTTGACTATAATCTATACTTAAAAATAGACATAAAAGGTACATTTTGTACAATAGGGAAAATTTAAATTTGGGCTACATATTATGTAGTAATACAGAATTATTTTCAATTTTTTAAAAAGATTTTTTATTTATTATTTTTAGACAGGGGAAGGGAGAGAGGCAGAGAGGGAGAGAGACATCAATGTATGGTTGCCTTTCACCTGCCTCCAGATATGGATCTGGCTGGAGACCTGGCTTGCAACCTGGTGATGTGCCCTGGCTGGGGAATTGAACCTGGCTGGGGAATTGGGTTTGCAGGCTGGCCCCTTATCCACTGTGCCACCAGCCAGGGCTATTTTCAGTTTCTTAACTATAATGGTTTGTCCTTAGGTGGAAGAATGCCCTAATTCTTAGGAGATAATGATGATGAAGCATTTAGGGGTGAATGTCATGATGTCACCTGTAACTTCAATCCTTCAGTACAAGAAGATATAAACGAGCAAATGTGGCAAAATGTTAAATGGTGAATCCAGACTAAGAGTATTAAGTGCTTGTTATATTACTCTTTAAACTTAAGTAGGAATCTGCAAAACATCATTAAATTAAACATCAAATCAAATTATCTATTTTATAGGCATCCAAATCTATATCCATTGAAGAAGCATTACCTTAAATGGGAAAATATTTTTCAAAAAGCACCCCATTTGATCATTTCTAAGGGTTACTCTCACAACACCCTGGAGTTTCAATACCCAGAAGTACAAGTCATGTTAACATGGGGTGGAGACTGAAATATGCAATAGGAATTCTGATGTAAGCAGGAAATGAATGGAAGGGCCACTTGAATTGAAGGTTGTGAAGTGAACAAAGTTCAGCAGATGATGAAGCAGAAATCAATCCTAGTGGAAAGCAGAAAAAATGTCTCTGCTAATTGTTATAAAGGAACCCAAAGGTCAAAAAGAGATAAGCGTTCCCTTAAATAAAAAAGAAATGAAGCAATTTTATTGTATTTGTTATTTTAATGTGAACCCTATTGATAGTTAACATTAAATAAAAATGGCCCTGGTTGGTATGGATTGTTGTCAGCCTGTGAACCCAAAGGTCGCTGGTTCGATTCCCCAGCCAGGGCATATAACCAGGTTGCAAGCAAGGTCTCCAGCCAGGTCCATAGCTGGGGGTAGGTGAAAGGCAACCACGTATTGATGTTTCTCTCCCTCTCTGCCTCTCTACCTTCCTCTCTCTCTAGGAATAATTAAAAATCTTAAAAAACAAACAAACAGGTAATGTAAGGTAAACATTTTCACAATGGCATAATTACTTTAAAATTGCATTTATAATTTTGTTATTATTATTCAAGTTTCATATTCATGCAATTAGTTAACACAAAAGGGAATTAAAACAGTTAAAACCATAATATGTGCCATACTATAAAACAATTGGCCTGAACTATTCAAAAAAGGCAAACTGGGGGCAGGGACGGCTGCCCTATAATTCTTTCACACCTATAATTTTTCATAATCACATGGTTATTTTAAGTCTGTAGACAACACTTTTATTTCTGTCATATCTATAAGACACCCAGTAAATACAGCTTGTAAACTTAATGAATGAAGAATTATTATTAATAGCTTGAATCTTGTACCAAAAACATACCTTCTGCCATAGGATGATAATTATAATTTCTAAAATGTGATTAACATTTAAGTGAAATCTGAAAACCTATCTTGAGGGTAGAGAGGAAAAAACAGACAAAAAAGGGGTGACATTAAATTTAACAAGCTTCTACTTATGATCTATTATTGTCCAGCCCTGAGAGAAAAGAGAGATGATTTATAGCATAGTATGATTCCCTCATCATACTATGATGAGGGAATTCTCCCTCTCTTCAAACTCCTTTCTTTACCTATCATTTTGAGCAGTCTTTCTGATGTTTGGTTAGCCATGGGCTCTAGAAACAAGGGAACCTTGGTTTGAATCTAGGCTTTGTTACATACTAGCCATGAGACCTTGGGAAGGCCACTTAATAAACCTCAAGCTCACTTTTTGACCTGTAAAATAGTCATATCAAACATATCACTGACATGCCAAAGCTGCTGGTAGGGTTAAATGAGGTAAAATGTAAAAGAACATAGTAAAAAGCCTAGCTCAAAATAGATGCCCTTTTTTCCTTTGACCCAAGGCTTTTGAATCATCCCAAGAAGTTACAAACCAGTTTGTATCTTCTGAAGTACACTCCAGTTGGTTTCTCCAGAACTTGGCCCTGAAGCTTGAAATTATTTGCACAAATGGGAATTTCAGTTCCCGGTTTAGAGCCAGTTTTCAAGACTGTGATTCATCCAGCTTCTAATTGCTCTCATTACCCAACCCAGGTACTCCAACAAGGTCACCACACCCTCCACAAGTTCAGAGATAGGTTCCAATTTTGGGAACCAGCCTCACAGCAGAGCATTTTGAACTTCTTCATGCAGAATTTGTTTCAGCATAGGATTAGTCAACTAATAGATCAAAATACTGCCACTCTTTCTAAGGAGTTTTAATTTTTCCAAGATGATTCCCTCCTTAAATTGTTATGAGCAGATAAATTAATCTCAGTTCTTTGAATACTTATCATTAGGAAGGAGCCAGTCCCACTCCCTAACAGGGCAAAAACACCCTCCTGATAACCTCTCTCTCATTTTTATGTACCTGAAAAACCCAGTGCCTCCATGAAACCAAAAGGTTAGATAAAATTGATAAAAGAGGGCAGAACTAGGATAATTTAGGCAATGAGTTGAGGTACATAAAAATAGGTTCTGAAGTCACAGTATGAGAACAGATGGATTTATAATCAGTCAAGGCCACAATTTTTTAAGTGCTTACCATGTTCCCAGAAGTGTAGTAAATACCAGATTGGGGCCAGAAACATAAGTCAATCTGACACTTTTCTGGTCCTCAGATGAGTAGAGAGGGCGGTTTAGGAGAGGAAGCGAAGGTAAAATATACATAGAATGCTCAGAAGCAGTAATAATAGTTATATTTATGGAGCACCTACTCTGAGCCAAAAACTATTCTAAGCAACTTATGCAAATAAACACACTTGATTTTCCAGAAAGCCCTAAGAATGTTCTTACTGCAGATCATGAACCAGGGTCTTAGAGAAGCAATCTTCCCAGGGTCACCCAATGAAGTGGCGGTGCCGGGATTGGAATTTTGGCAGTCCGCGACTGGAGTATGACAGGTGCTACTACATCAAAGATTCCACTGAGCCAATATGTGCCACTCTGACTTAGGGAAAGGCGACACTCAAGAGGGGGTATCTTAAGGAACTCGGGGGAAGGTTTTCCTCGCGTTTAAAAGGGTTCTCAATAACTGAAGAATTGAGGGCTACCCTAGATAGAAGCCGAATGTGGGTCCGCGAACGCTGTGTGCAGGAACCTATTCTAGAAGCTAAAGAAAGAAAGAATTGGACCAGATTAAGGTGAGATTGTTTCATTTACCATAGTTTCACAGGCTGTGATAAATCGCCACAGTAGGGGGTGCACGTAGGACTATGGAAGCGCTGGAGGGGCCGTTAATTCTGGCATTGGAGAACGCTTAGCACTCGAAAATATTAAGAGAAACGATATTTATGGGGATCCAGGACCTCGGTGGGTCCTGGGAAGAACGGGATCCCCCGCCCCTCGGGAAGTCGGGCCGGGAGACCCGGCCCGCGCTCGGCCTCCGGGCCCCGCGGCCTAAACCTTCGCCTCATTGTCACCCCGGGTCAATGCTGGTCTGAGGCCCGGCCAGGGGAGACCCGTAGGGTCAGAAGCTCGCCCCTGCTGCCCCTTACCTGGGGTCGGGGCAGTCCAGACCGGCTCGGAGCTGAGAATTCGCGGACTCTGGTCAGTCGACGCGAACAGGCTCCAGCGGGCGCTGGCGGAGGACCGAAGCCCAGAGGGAGCGGCTGACAGATCCCGGAAACGGTCACGGCGCCTGCGCAGGGTGGCCGCCGGGTACTCCGCGCTTGCGCAGAGCTCGCGTTCGCGGCGAGCCCGAGGTGGGTGCTGCGGCGTAGTGGCCGGAGCGTGAGTTGCTGTGCTATCCCTTCTAAGTGGCGTCCTAAACCCGCTGGAAGGTGGTGACGAAGCAACATAGACAGCTTACTCCTTTCCTAGAAAACTTCCGCCGGCTGGCGGACCGAAAGTATGGATCTTTGTCGGTTTACCCCCCAAAATGAGTTACTAAGAATTGGGGCCTTTCCTGTCATAGGAATCCGAGGAACGATTATGGTTTCCTTCCTTCGGAGAGCCCCCGCCCGTCCCCTTCACCCAGCTTCTTTTGGAAAGCCCCAGAAGGCCCATCCTGGGCCAGAATCACTTGTTCCCTGCTACCAAGATGGTGCCACAGGACTGGGAAGTTGGGGGAATTCAGCACCTCCGCTACCCACCCACGCACCCCCCCGACAGTGCTTGCAGTGAAGGTGCTTCCTCAACTTGGGAAGAAAAAGGGACTATGTAGTAGACAAGTTCAGGGGGCTACTTGGCAGGCCCAGCAAGCTCAGGGCGAGAAAGTAACTACACAGACAGGATGGTATAATAACAGGATGTAATAACAGGATTTCCTAACAGGGCAGGTCATGGTGGGTAGTCCTGTCCCCAGTCCCATAGCTTCCTTAACAAAGGTCAGTCTTTAAGTGAGTCCTGTCTATTGTTCTTATGCAGCTAGGATAACATAGCTTTGAAATGTCAAGGTAAATTTCTTTTTCAGAGCTCTGGAAAGCACAACCTACAGCACCAAAACATGAGACAACAAAACTTCCTGTTGTCTTGTTGCCTGGGTGCCATATGTGCTATAACTGCCAAGTACCCACCAATGTAGAAGAGGTATGTGGTCCAGTTTGCTTTTTATGCAATCTTAGGCATGTTCCTGCTTTGCTTTCTCCTGCTTTCTTAATCTACCACCTATGGATTTCCCGTGACCTTTCTTACACGTTCTCCTTTGATTCTAAATGTGTAAAATGAGCTGCAAAACTGCCATTCTCTGGAGCATTTTCTCAATATGTTGAGACAATGTTTCGAGGGCCAAGTTTGGCCCTATTCATGTGAATTTTTCCTGTAGGTTTGGACATGCTTTCATACAAATGCTGTGGACTTCTTAGAGCTAGACTTGCTGCCTTTGAATTTAGAAATTTAAGAGCACCACTCCTACCCTTGGGGTTGCTGCAATTTGCTAACCTGCTGCCTGTTTTGTTCCTTCTAGTGGTTTCTGAATATGACCCTAATGCTTGGCTACAAGGTGATTCACAAAAGTGAACTTGTCAACTTCCCAATTTTGGAGGCACACTATATATTCTTTGGGGTTAGTTAATCCAGTTGATGATGGAGCACTAATGCACTGGCAGTAACTGATTTTACTTTGTTCCATGGCTACAAAGTTTTTGGTCCTAGGGAGATTGAGGACAGATTGAGAATGTGGACCAATCATGTTAAAGTAATTACTCCCTCCCAGAAACAAAATCTTGGCAAAGGAAGGCTAGCACATGGAAGTAAGGATTTCTGTGTCTGCAAGTTACACAAACCAATTGGAAATATGTAGAGTTGGTACCTAGAGTCAAAATACCAACAGTGTTTTATTTAACCCCATCTGTTTACAAAGGATATTAACTTCTTTGAAGGAGTTCATAATCTGGGTAGATGAACTAACACATATAAATCAATGACACCAGCTCTGGCTGGTTTGGCTCAGTGGATTGAGTGCCGGCCTCTGAACCCAAAAGCTGCTGGTTCAATTCCCAGGCAGGGCACAAACCTAGCTTGTGGGCTAGGTCCCTAGTTGAGAGTGTGCAAGAGACAACCAGTCAATGTATCTTGCACATTGATGTTTCTCTTCCTCTCTTTTCCTCTTCCTTACCTTCTCTCAAAAAATAAACAAGTAAAATGTTATAAATAAATAATACCAGAGTCTTTATAACAAATGACAAGAAAAGAAATAACTTAGCCTTATAAAAGTAATAGTGAGACATTTAATATTAATCTCTGGTTCCATCTTTTGAGTTAGTATTTTGCATTTTGGCTACCATTTCATGCATTTCATTTCATATTTTATGAGCCAGTTCAAAGAGACCCTTTAAGTGAAACCACCTTATGCTGTAATTGTGGAAATAAGACCCGAGAATTTTGATATTATCAGTGGCAGGGCTGACCTCTTGATGCTTAGTCCAGAGCATTTCTCATTATCCCAACATGCCCTTGTGTAAGAGCCCTTGGAGTTCTTAGGAGGAACACTGCAGTGTTTGTATTTTAGACTTGTGTAATGACACTGATCTGGTATCCAAAATGAGGACTCTGCCTTATAAAAAATTAGTTCCAGGGAAGGTAGTACTTAGAAATGGTAAATGGGAGGAAGAGAGAGGTTGGACACTGTCATTGGATGATTTTGCTGGCTTTATTGATTGTTTGGAATTGAAATAGGGTTGAATTAGAATTTGGTCAAGTTTCAAGTCATCAGCTATTTAGTGAGTATTCACCAGATACCAAGTATTGTGTTAAGCATTTTGTATAGTGTAGTTGAGTAAGTAAGATCCTTCTGTCCTTAAGGAACATAGAGACTGGGATAAGATCAGTTCACAAATAATTTTAAATATACAATCAAACGCTGGTTCTCTAATCTCTCCCATCTTGAACAAGTCGGCTCTTGACCGAGTTGTTCATGGAAAAAATGTCTCGGTTGTTGAACCAAACTTTGGTTCTCAACACAATACCCCTTTCATGCTGTTAACTTTATGATCAGTCATATGTCTCTCAAGCAACAAACAGATTCTGTTTTCTAACAAATCGCTTTTCAAACAACCTTCTGGAGCAAATTAAGTTCCAGATACAAGGTTCCATTGTAAGAAACTGCATAATTCCTCCAACCAGGAAGGACCTAGTTAATGTTTGGTGAATGAAACTGAGTGAATGAAAGACATAGTCTAGGATTTAAAAAAAAAACAGAGGTTGCCACCCATTACTAATTGGTGTGGGGGCTTGTATAGATACATCAGAACATAATCGATCATAGGTTGGAAAGATTACATATTTGCAAAGGCCTAAGGAATTCCTTCTGATCAGGAGAGATTTGATTTAGTATCTAGAATGTGGAGAGTAAGAAGTTTGGTTCTTATTTGTGCCAGCGAACACTTACTGCCAATCTGCTCCCATTTCTCTCTTTCATGGGTTAACGCTTGCTGCCTACCTACCACAAAAACTGTTGGATGTGTCATTGAATCAATGTAAACAATCAATGTCAAAGGGGCTGAAAAATGAATACAGATTTTCCCACTGTAGGCTGCTCACCCAGTTCATTCCCATAGCATGGAGATGAGACCGGTTTGTGAGGTATCTAGGGGCATAAGGTAGTCTCAGATGGTATATAAATAGCATACTATTGCAAAAACTTTACTTACAAGGTAAGCACTCAAGCATACTTTTGAATATCAGGAATTGTTTTCCTAATCTGATAAATGAAATCTGTAGTTCACTAGGCTGTAAATCTTTTGGAGGCCAGGGTCACTTCTTACTACATTTTTCCATGCTGTTATGTAACCTTAGATTATTATTTTTTCTATTTCTTTTAAAAAGTATATTTTATTGATTATACTGTTATAGTTGTCCCAATTTCTTTTCCCTTGCTCCCATCCACCCAGGACCTCTTTCCTTCTGCAATCCCATCCCCCTTAGTTCATGTTTATGGGTCGTGCATGTAAGTTCCCTGATTTCACCTTTTCCTCTATTACTCTTAATTTCATCCTATCTGTACCCACCAATTATGTATCCTAATCCCTGCACCACTTCCCCATTTCTCTCGCTTTCCCATCCCAGTTGATAACCCTCACAATGATCTCCATATCTATGATTCTTATCCTATTCTGGTGGTTTGTTTAGTTCTTGTTTTTAAGGATTCTAGTGTTAATAGTTTGAGTTTGTTGTCATTTTAGTGTTCATAGTTTTGATCTTTTTCTTAAGCCTTTGTAACATTTCATATAATAAGGGCTTGGTGATGATGAACTCCATTAGCTTTACCTTGTCTGGGAAAAACTTGATCTGCCCTTCCATTCTGAATGATAGCTTTGCTGGACAGAGTAATCTTGGTTGTAGGTCCTTGCATTTCATCACTTTGAATACTCCTTGCCAATCTCTTCTTGCCTGCAAAGATTTTTTTGAGAAATCAGCAGATAGATAGTCTTTTAGGAATTCCTTTGTAGGTAATTCTCTTCTTTTCTTTTGCTGCTTTTAAGATTCTCTCTTTAGCCCTGGCTGGTAGCACAGTGGATAAGGCACTGGTCTGTGAACCCAAAGGTTGCTGGTTCGATTCCCCAGCCAGGACACATAATGAGGTTGCAAGCCAGGTGTTCAGCCAGGTCCGTGGCTGGAGGCAGGTGAAAAGCAACCATACATTGATGTCTCTCTCCTTCTCTGCCTCTCTCCTTTTCTCTCTCTCTGGAAATAATAAATAAAATCTTTAAAAAAAAAACAACAACCAAGAAACAAACAAACAAAAATTCTCTCTTTATCTTTAACCTATGGCATTTTAATTATGATGTGTCTTGGTGTGGTCCTCTTTGGGTCTAGCTTGTGTGGGACTCTCTGTGCTTCTTGGACTTGTATGTCTATTCCTTCACCAAATTTGGGAGGTTTTCCTTCATTATTTTTTCAAATAATCGATTTCTTGCTCTTCCTATTCTCCTCTGTCACTCCTATGATTCGATGTTGGCATGTTTAAAGTTGTCCCAGAGGCTCTTAAGCCTCTCTTCGTTTTTTGCAATTCTTGTTTCCTCATTCAGTACTGGTTGACTGTTTATTTCTTCCTCATGTTCCAAATCATTGCTTTGAACCCTGGTTTCCTTCCCTTCATCATTGGTTTTATGTGGATTTTACTTTGTTTCACTTAGCTTAGCCTTCAGTTCTTTCCTTCTGCATTTGCCATACTCAAGCATATCTGTCAAATGTGTGAACATTTTTATCACCAGCATTTTGAATTCTGCATCTGTTAGGTTGACTATCTCCTTATCTCTTAGTTTTCCCACTGAAACCTTGATCTGTGTCCTTTTTTGGGCCATACTGCCTCTGTCTCCCCAATTTGATAGGCTCCTGTGCTTGCCTGTGTGTCTTAGGTAGAACTGTCACACCTGTTACATTGCAAGGGGAGGAGTCTTAGGTATTTGTCAGTATAGGGAGACCAGTTTCACCACGTTGTGGCACTGTATATAGAGGAGGGGTCTTTCTGGATGAGTATTTCTACTTTATATCTTTGTTTTTTGGAGTTCTGTTTAGCTTGATTTCCTGGAATTTCTGATTGTCTCTAGTTTTGAGGTAGATGTGAATTCCTTCATAGCTGTGGAGGAAGATGCAGTCTTGTCTACTTACCTATGCCTCCATCTTGGCCAGAAATCTCTATCTATTTCTTTTTTTTTTAAAAAAAGATTTCATTTATTATTTTTAGAGAGAGGGGAAGGGAGGGAGGGAAGCAGAGTAGGAGAGAAACATCCATGTATGGTTGCCTTTCACCTGCCTCCATCTATGGACCTAGCTGGATACCTGGCTTGCAACCTCATTATGTGCCCTGGCTGGGGAATTGAACCAGCGACTTTTGGGTTCATAGGCGGCGCCTTATCCACTGTGCCACCAACCAGGGCTCTATCTATTTCTTATTGCTGCTATAACAAGTCACACAGACTCGGGGCTTGAAATAACAAACCAGTTGGTGGCTTGAAACAACAAACCTATTTTTTAAATTTAATTTTTACTTTTGATTTTAGAGAGAAGGGGAGGGGGGGAGATGGAGAGGGAGAGAAACATCTATGCGAAAGAGAAACATTGACTGTGTGCCCCAATTGGGGACTGAACCTGCAACTCAGGCATGTGCCTTGACCAGTAATCAAACAGTGATCTTAATCAACCAGTGATCTTTCTGTTTGTGTGGCAATGCCCAACCAACTGAGATACACTGGCTGGGGCTGATCTTAAGACTATCTTAATATGATGGAGTGCTTAAGAAAGTTTACTGACTTTGATGATAAATAAAACTGGGTTCAAATTATGACTCTGCAGCTTACTGACTTTGGCAAGTCAGTCAACTTCTCTTTTTTTATTCCTTCCAGTCAACTTCTCTAAGATATGTCAAATGAGGATAATAATTTGCACCCCTCAGGGTTGTTCTGAGGATTAAAATAGACACTGTTCTAGACACTCTGCTAAAATAAAGTGCTAGACAGTTCTTGGCACGTTAAAAGCACTGTAAATTGTGGCAATTATTTGAATATATTGTACCAACTTGATTTTTATAATTATAGGCATATCTCATTTTATTATGCTTTGCTTTATTGCATTTTCCAGATAACTGCATTTTTATCAACAATTGAGACAAGGTACTCCACCAGCTAGCTAAATGATTACAAATCCCTGAAGACCCTTGGATAATGGTTAGTATTTTATTAGCAATAAAGTATTCTTAAATTAAATGTACATTACCTTTTTTTAAAAGATATACTGTTATCGCACATTTAATAGATTACAGTATAGTGTAAACATCACTTTATTTGCAGTACTTGCTTACTGCTGTGATCTGGAACCAAACCCGCAGTATTTCCAAAGTAGGCCTGTATTCCCCAATTGTTTTTCTCCCAGTCTGTGGCTTCTCTTCATTTCCTTAATGTCTTTCAAAGAACAGAAGTTCTTAATTTTGAGGGAGTCATTTATCTGGTGTCATGTCCAAGAAATTTTTGCCTTATCCAAGGTTATGTAGATATTCTATTTTTTTCCCAGAAGTTTTGTAGTTTTTACATTGACTGATTTTAGAGTATTGTACTAAACTTGCTTTGGTGGGAAAAGGACTGTTTGGTCTTGATGTAGTCTTCTTTTTCAACATTATTGTATTCAGTGGCTAAAATTTTGTTAAGAATTTAACAATTTATGATTGTGACAGGAAAAAACTTAGAAATAGATAGATATTATAATAGATTTGTAAAGACTTCTAGTCCTTAAAACTATTCACAGTGACTGGAGAGGAGTGGGGAGGAGAAGAAGAGGGAAAGAAGAGGAAGGGTTTGGTCAAGGAACTAGTATAAATGACCCATGGACATGGATAACAGGGTGGGGATTGACTGTGAGAGGGAATGGGGTGGGTGGGGCAGGGGTGAGCAATGGGGGAAAATGAAACAACTGTAATAGAATAATAAATTAATTTTTAAGAAAATAAGAATTTAACAATTTAAAATCTAGTATAAAATCTTTGTATATAAAGGATGTTATTTTGTAGTTAACTTCTCTTGTAATTTCTAGTTTTGGTATCAATAATTCTGGCCTCATGTGTCTTCAGAAGTATTCTTTTCAATTTTCTGGAAGAGTTTGTGTAGAAATGGCATTTTTAAATTTCTAAACATGGGAGTTTTAAGTTATATTTTGATTATTAATTTCAACCTTCGTTGCATAATTTCTAGTTTACTTACCAATTTGTTTTTGCTTGCTTATTCCTTTAGTTACTAAGAAGGTGTTAATATCTATCAGATGATTATGGATTTGTCTATTTCTTCTCTAATTCTGTCATTTTTTCTTTATATATTTTGGTGCTACATTATAGGTGCTTCTATATTGTAGAATTATTTTGTCTTTTGATGAATTGAATGTTCACAATAAAATGTTCCCTTCTTTATTTTCTTTTTAATTTAATTTTATTGTTGTTGTGTTACATCCGTCCCCTTTTTCCTCCCCTCTATCCCCCTCCTCACCCACCCACTCCCCCACAAAGTCAATCCCACTTGTTGTCCAAAATGTTCCCTTCTAATAGTCCTTTTTATCTTAACGTTTATTTCTCTGCTATTAATATAGCTACACAGGTTTCTTTTGGTGTTTGCTTAGTGTATCTTTTTTTTTACTTTCAACTCTATATTAACTTATGTTCTTAGATATGTTGTTCATAAAATGCATAGTTGCATTTTGTATTTATTGTATGCTTATCTTTTAACTGAAATATCCAGATCAATCACACTTTAAGTAATTACTAATGTATTGGAGTTTAACTGTACTATCATTTTTGTCCTGACTATGCTGTTTCTCTTTCTTGCCTTTCTTGGATTGATTATATTTTGGAATTTAATTTTCATTGACTAATTCAGAGGTGTGGTGGAGTTGTCTTACACTGGCTCAGAAGAGCCGATTGTACCCACCTTTTCACAGCTCCCAAGTTCAATAACTTCCTGTTGGTAGATTGAAATCATCAGTGGTAGGAGCATTTACATGATAGAAAGTAGCAAAGGGTACAGAACAGGGCTTTTGTCCTTTCAAGAAACATTTACCAGGCCTGGCTGATGGCACAGTGAATAAGGCACCCGCCTGCTAACCTAAAAGTCGCTGATTCAATTCCCAGCCAGGGCACATAGCTAGGTCTCCAGCTAGGTCTCCAGCCAGGTCCGTACCTGGAGGCAGATGAAAGACAACCATACATTGATGTCTTTCTCTTCCTCTCTGCTCTCTCCCTTCCCTCCCCTCTGAAAATAATAAATAAAATTAAAAAAAATTTACTTTCTAAAAGAAAGAAAAGAAACATTTACCAGCCCAGCAATGATCAGTGTTTTCTCTTCTTGGATAGTACAAAGGTCTTAGAATACCTTAACTCCTTCATTACCCTTCCCCATAGTTATATTCTATTCTTGTCATGCATTTTAATTCTGTAGTAAATATCACATATTTGTCTTTTTTTTTGAAGTTTCTGTGGGATTGTGTCTATTACCAACATGTTGTTATAACTGGTTCTTATTTATCTTGTCCTCTCATATGCTTGGTTATCAGTGTTGTGTCTTAACATTTTTCAAGATATTTTGATTCATTTTTAGAGAGAGGGGAAGTGAGGGAGAGAGAGAGGGAGAGAAACACCAATGTGAAAGAGAAACATCAATTGGCTACCTTCATTCAGCACACACCCCAATAGGGGACTGAATGCAAACCCAGGCATGTGCCCAACTAGGAATCAAACCATCAATCTTCTGGTTTGTGGGATGATGCTCAACCTACTGAGCCACATTGGCATGGACATGTCTAACATTTTTTTTTAATTGTGTAGGAATCATTTGAGACCTAAAATGATTGTGTCTTTGCCCAGATAAGATTTTCATTTTCATTTTTCCAGGTGTCTGAGGGTGTCAGCAATCTGGGATCACCTTAATTTAATTTTGGGATTTAAGGTTTTTCTAGGCCATTCAGATAACTCAAAGTTGGGCCCTAGTCCTTGGGAAGAATGTTCATCCTCTCATTCATCTTTACAACTAAAGTCCTAACCCAAAGCATAGGTGTGATAGTTAATTTTATTTATCAACTTGACCGAGCCACGGAGCACGGATGCTCAGATATTTGATCAAACATTATTCTAGGTGTTTCTGTGAGGGCATTTTTAGATGAGATATTGGCATTTTATTATTTTTTTTCAGTAATATATATTTTTTAAATTTTATTATTGTTGTATTACATCCATCCCCTTTTTACTCCCCTCTGTCCTCCTCCCCACCCACCCACTCCCCCCAAAGTCAATCCCATCTGTTGTCCATGTCTATGGTTCCTTTATACTAGGTTCTTGTCTAAACTGCCCCCCTTCCTTGCCTCTGCCTCCTCCCTCCCCCCAACCCCCTTCCCCCTGACCACAGAAGGCCTATTCACTGTATTCATATATTTGGTTCTATTTTGCTTGTTGTTAGTTTTGTTCATTATTGTCCTGTAATGGGTGAGATCATATGGTATTTGTCCTTCGCTGACTGGCCTATTTCACTAAGCATAATACTCTCCATGCTATTGCAAAGGTTAGGAGTTCCTTCTTTCTTTCTACTGTGTAGTATTCCATTGTGTAAATGTACAAAGTTTTTTGATCCAATCACCCACTGATGGGCACTTAGGCTGTTTCCAGCACCTGGCTATTGTAAATAGTGCTGCTATGAACATAGGTGTACATAGGTTCTTATGAATTGGTGTTTCAGGATTCTTTGGGTACGGTCCCAGTAGTGGAATTGTTGGATCAAAAAGGCAGTTTCATTTTTAGTTTTTTAAGGGAACCCCATACTGTTTTCCACAGTGGCTGTACCAGCCTACATTCTCACCAACAGTGTATGAGGGTTCCCTTTGCCCCGCATCCTCACCAACACTTGTTGTTTGTTGATTTGCTGATGATTGCCATTCTGACAGGTATGAGGTGGTATCTTATTGTGGTTTTAATTTGCATCTCTCTGATGACTAGTGATGTTGAGCATTCTTTCATATGCCTTTGGGCCCTTTGTATATCTTCCTCAGTGAGTTGTCTGTTCAGGTCCTTTGCCCATTTTTTAATTGGGCTGTCTGTCTCCCTGGTGTTGAGTTGCATTAATTCTTTATATATTTTGGAGATCAGGCCCTTGTCTGAGGTATCATTGGCAATTATGTTTTCCCATACAGTTGGTTCCCTTTGAATTTTGCTGATATTTTCTTTAGGTGAACAGAAACTTTTCAATTTGATATAGTCCCATTTGTTTTTTTATTTCCTTTGCCCTTGGTGAAGTATCAGTAAACAAATTTCTGCGTAGGATATCCAAAAGTTTACTGCCTATATTTTTCTCTAGGACCTTTATGGTGGCACTGCTTATGTTTGATATTGGCATTTTAATTGGTAGACTAAGTAAAGTAGATTACCCTCCATAATGTGGGTGGGCCTCTTCCAATCAGTTGAAGAACAGAAGAGAACAAAAGGTGGATGTCCTCCAAGTAAAAGAGAATTCCTTCTGTCTGCCTTTGAAGTGGAACATTGGCTTTGCTGATTTTTAACTTGCCAGCCTACATCATCATGTAAGGCAATTCCTTATAATATCTCTTTATAGCTACTTGTGTATCTCAATAACTCTATCTCTCTAATCTCCTATTGGTTCTGTTTCTCTGGAGAACCCTGATTAATACAACAGACATTTTCCAGGACCCTCATATTTGGAGAGCCATGGGCAACTTTTGTCTCTGTGATTGAAGCTGTTGAAAGTACTTCTTGGGCTCTCAACTACCTGTCCTGGAATCAGCAACATCAGAGAGTGAACCCAGCATTTAGGGCTCACTCTCTAATGTTCTTTTCTCTTAAATATTGACCTGGTATTCACTACCTTATTAGCACTCTCTTACCTTTGAGTAGTGGTTTTGTCCACTTTCCTAGTTATCTTTAGTAGGAGAATTGTCTGTTGCCCTAGCCTTATATTACCAGAATCATTTGTAAGTAACCATTTTTTAAAATTACCATTTTTCTATTTTAATTTGCTCAATTCAATTACATCAATTATATATCTTTAACACATTACAGTGTTTATTTGCTTTGTAGTACATGTTTGTTGTAGGTTAAAGGTCCAATATAGTGCCTATCTTGTGTACTGCTTGCAGTTCATCGACAAATAATAGAGTAGTGTTTAAAATGTTTATATTATGCAGAAATGTTTGGAGAATTATTTTATAGTTGTTTAAGAGGGCTTTAGTGATATTTAGAGAAATTGGAGCTTTTGGACAGGCAGTGAATACATTCTTATTTTCTCATTTAAAATAACGTAACACAGTGGATAAGGTGCCAGTCTGCGAACCCAAAGGTTGCTGGTTCGATTCCCCAGCCAGGTCACATAACCAAGTTGCAAGCCAGATCTCCAGCCAGGTCCATAGCTGGAGGCAGGTGAAAGGCAATTATATATTGATGTCTCTCCCTCTCTTCCTCTCTTTCCCCCTCTCTCTAAAAATAATAAGTAAAATCTTTAAAAAATAAATTTAAAAAAATGTAACATAGGCTCCTCTGATCTTAGAATTATTTTTCAGGAATTTATTAACCTAAAGTGATTGTAGTTCTAATTGTGGCATATAGCATAACTGACTTTTTGTGCTTATGTCACAGATACACAGTATTTGTGGGCTTTTTAAATACATACTTCCAAATGAAAATGTTGGCAAACATTAAGTAATTCTAGACCTAGAGGGAAGTTAACAAAAAAATTATGTCTCTCCAGGAAGACATTTAAATGGTAGAAAATTGCAAGTCTAATACTTATTTTTGTAAGAATACTAAATGAAATGGCTCTTTGCTCATGAGCATAACTGTTCTTATTTGGGTCTTGCTTTTGGGCTTAAAGCTTTATGCTGATGAGCCCAAATTTCTGCCTCCTTTTGCACATATCTCCTAAGTGATCTGACAAGCTCTTGGTTTAAACCATAACTGTAGGTGGCTGACCCTCTGATGTGTTCCTCTCTTCGTCCCTGACCCCTGATAGTTCTGTTTGCTGCAGAGCTTCTCTACCTGGTATCTCATTCAGCTCTCACTTCAATTCAATACACATAAAACTTATTATTTTTCCTTTCTTCCCCATCTCAGATTCAACTCTCTTGTCTACCTCTTACCTCAGTTGTCATCATCTACAACAGATTAATTACAGGCTGCCAGGCAGTTACCAAGTTGTATAATGTCTACCATCTATGTATTTTTTTCCCCAGAATGGCTTTCAGACCTATAGAAAAATCACAAAAATAGTATAATGAATATCAATATACCTATTTATGTAGATTCATCAACTGTTAACACTTTGTCACATTTGTTTTATCTCTCTCATATATGTAAGTAATAATGGTTATTATTGTTTGTTGAACCATTTGTAAGTCACAGACTTTATGCCTCTTTACCCCTAAATACTGCATTATGTGTTTCTGAAGAATAAGAACTATATAATTATAAGATAATGATCAAATTTAGGATATTTAACATTAATTCAATATTATTTACAATAATAAAAATTACAGAACTTAATTATACAAGTTTAAATTCATATACAAATTCACTGATTGTTCAGATAATGCCCTTTCTAGTAATTTTTTCTTGACCCCAGAGCCAGTCCAAGATCTTTTATTGCATGCAGTTGTCATGTTTCTTTATTCTAATCTGAAACAGTTCCTGAAGCTTTTTTTTCCTTGCATTTCACAACATGAACAGTTTTAAAGAGCCCACACCAGTTATTTCATAGACTGATCTTCAGTTGGGGTAGATACCACCATAATTGACTAATTAAAGTTAACATCACAAATAATGGTACAAATTGACATCATGTTCTGGTGTAATGCAGTGGGTCCAAAATACATAACCTTAATAGATTCATGACAAACCTCCCTTGCTCTCTGAATGAAATCCATGCTCCGTAACAAGTAATCAAGGTCTCTTATGCTCTATCACTTTCATGTCTTATCATGGGCTCTGTGTGCAGTCTGGCTATCCTCACATCACATTTCTCACCTTGGTTTCCCCATTTTTGTTCAGGTGGCTTTTGGGGAAGCAGGGCCTTTCTAGGAGATGAACCACAATTGGTCCATGTCTTATATGCCAACCGTATTGCCACATGCTGCTTATTGGTTTAGAGATGGGTGTGTCACCCATTTTTGCCAATCGGGACTCAAGAAGAAGTCTCCTAGGGAGCTTCTGGAAAAAAACATATGTTCTGTGGGGGACCCCGGCCCTCAGTAAAATTGCCTGGTGCGTGGATGAAATAAATGAAATAACACTGTCCCAAACATCCTTGTGTAAGGGCCAGTGGCTCAAGGTCAAAGGCCCAGTTCTTTGTTCCCAAAGGTCTTTTATTGAAAGGGGTAGATTTGGAGGCATGTAACTTGTCAATTGATGCTAATCAATGCTAATTACCGGGAAATGGAAAAACCAGTGAAGGGGCAGGGAGATCTCACTCAGCTCAGAATATGCATTCAAATTTTAAAAACTTATGCAGTTGATACAGCAAAGGATCAGGTGAGGTGAGAGAACAGGCAGGGCTTCATAGTAACTGAAGTATTTTCCCATGACCTAGGCTCCCTCCTCCAAGGCCACTGGTTGTACGTGGAAACATGTATGTACCCAGCATTCCCGGTCTTCCGATTGGGACTTACAGGTTTAGCCTGGCCCATGAGGGACTCCAAGTTTCTATGTTTTTCCCAGGTGGGCCCTAACAGTGTTTCATGATGAAAAGAATGGTAAGAAAGTCTTTATATTTTTCCTGTCTTAAACATGGTTATGGAAATATATGATGGTTGGAGCTACAGAAGCTTATCTTGAGAGACCCAAGGGTAAAGTGGTATGGAAAGGTGGACAGCTGAGTCCTTTACATTACACCAATTCTGAAACTGTGACTGCAGGGGTTGGTGTGTAAAATTATTATTATTATTTTTTTTTAACTTATTTTTTTTTCTTTTAATTTTATTGTTGTTGTATTACATCCATCCCTTTTTTTCTCCCCTCTGTCCCCCTCCCCACCCACCCTTTCCCCCCAAAGTCAATCCCACCTGTTGTCCATGTCCATGGTTCCTTTATCCTAGGTTCTTGTCTAAGCTGCTCCCCTTCTTTCCCTCTGCCTCCCCCCTCCCCCCTACCCCTTTCCTCCTGACAACTGCAGGCCTATTCCTTGTATTCATACACTTGGTTCTGTTTTGCTTGTTGTTAGTTTTGCTCATTATTGTCCCGTAATGGGTGAGAACATATGATACCTGTCCTTCACTGACTGGCTTATTTCACTAAGCATAATATTCTCCAGTTCCATCCATGTTGTTGCAAAGGGTACAAGTTCCTTCTTTCTTTCTGCCAT
>PVIW01006597.1:0-84644 GCA_004026585.1 Noctilio leporinus
ACAATGGAATTCTATATAGCAGAAAGAAAGAAGGAACTTGTACCCTTTGCAACAACATGGATGGAACTGGAGAGTATTATGCTTAGTGAAATAAGCCAGTCAGTGAAGGACAAATATCATATGATCTCACCCATTACGGGACAATAATGAGCAAGCTAACAACAAGCAAAACAGAACCAAATATATGAATGCAAGGAATAGGCCTTCAGTGGTCAGGAGGAATGGGGTTGGGGGGAGGGGGGAGGCTGAGGCAAGGAAGGGGAGCAGTTGAGACAAGAACCTAGTATAAAGGAACCATGGACATGGACAACAGGTGGGATTGACTTTGGGGGGAATGGGTGGGTGGGGAGGGGGACAGAGGGGAGCAAAAAGGGGATGGATGTAATACAACAATAAAATTTAAAAAAAATACAATCTTTAAAAAAAGAATAAAATATATTTAAACAATTTTTTAAATTGTTAATATTTCCACTTTATAGGTCAAGCTTTAAGAATAAATAAAAGCACAAAGAGGCTAAAAAAAAAAGATTTTCAGGATTTATTACCTTGACCTTTCACCAGATTGTAAGATATTTAAAGGGCTTTGCCCTACTCATCTTTCAATTTTCCATCAGCCCTTATTAGTTCAGCATACTTCACAGTTTTTCCTCAATTACAATTAATACAGATTTGTATCATTTAAGACAAGGAATCTTTGTTTAGAGAATGAACCAGCTAAGCATGTCTCCAAATAACACAGAAAAGGCACACACCATTTTTATGGTGGTAGACCTGAAGGAAACATGTACTTTGCAAGAAAACCAGACCACAGAAACATCTGTGGGATGTGAATGGAGTCTTTCTGAATATTTGATGAAGTGCCAGAGGTTTCTCTTTGCATGCAGCTTATTTAAAAACACTTGGCTTTCCATGTTGCTTTTGTGAACACAGAGGTAATAATAACAGCTTTCAACCACTATACTGCATAGCCTGAGTAGATGTAAGAAAATAATGGATCAAGATGTAAGAAAATAATGCAGATCAAAGGCCAATTCTGCAATATCTTGAATGCTGGTATTGAGATTTTATTTGATAAGCAGCCCATGGAAATTTTTCTTTGTTGTTTCATATTTTTGATGCTGTGAGCACCATTATAGAGATGTGTTTCATGAAAATGAACTGCACTGCTGCTTGAACCAGAGTCTCAGCTTCTTGCCTTCCTCCTTGAACAACATGAGCTTCAGCACTGGATCCAACTTCTCCACAAACTACTGGACCCTGGGCTCTGTGCAGTCATCCAGCCACTGGGTTTGACTGACCAGCAGTGTGAGCTCCCAGATCTCCATTTCCCACTCCACCAGCGTGCAGGGTGACTGGGGACCCAGGGCCTGGCTGTGGGGATGGGAAGGGGTTTAGTGGGCATAGGAGACAACCAGAGCAAGAAGGAGACTATGCAATGCTTGAATAACCACTTGGCCTCTTATCTGGAGAGGGTGAGAAGCCTGGAGGCTGATAATTGGAGATTGGAGAGCAAAATCTGGGAACACCTGGAGAAGAAGGGACCCCATTCAGAGATTGGGGGCATTATTTCAAGACCATTGAGGACCTGAAGGCTTAGATCTTTGCAAGTTCTGCGGATGGTACCCACATTGTTCTGCAGATTAGCAATGCCAATCTAGCTGCTGATGACTTCAGAGTCCAATAAGAGACAGAACTGGCCATGCATCAGTCTGTGGAGAATGATGTTAGTATATAACCAGAACTCTATCGTTGATGTAAAATATAGTTAATGTTCTGATGATTAGAGAAATGAAATAGCCAAGTTTGTGAATTAATGAACTCCCTGTCACTCTTAACTGTTCAAGCAAGAGTTAGGTAACCATTAGTTAGTAACATTGGGGGAGGGAGGTTATTTCTAAATTGGATGACCAATGGGCTCAGCGATTTAACTATTTATAGTCCTTAATAGTATATAAAGAAAATACATCTAAAGCCATATGTACAATATAGATATACTACATAGTTACTATTTATGCTACTACTTTTTTAAAAAAGATTTTATTATTTTTAGAGAGAGGGGAAGGGAAAGAGGCAGAGAGGGAGAGAAACATCAATGTATGATTGCCTTTCACCTGCCTCCAGCTATTATGGACCTGGCTGGAGACCTGGCTTGCAACCTGGTTATGTGCCCTGACCGAGAATCGAACCAGCGACCTTTGAGTTCACGGGCTGGTGCCTTATCCATTGTGCCACCAGCCAGGGCAGATCTGCTTTTTATATGCCTTGAAATTATTCTTTTAAATTTTAAACTGCCTTCCTTATTCCCTTGACTCTGTATCCCTCTGTCATTGCTGAGATAGCTTCACCTTGATCTAAAGGTATAATCTCACCCTGCATTTTGGGATCAAATTTGTTCCCAGACTAGGGAACAAGAGGAGCCACAAGAGCCAGGATAGAGGTTTACCACCTCGGCACATTGGCTGTGTTAGAGCACAGCTTGTCATGACCCTGAAACTTGGGTCGTGTGTTGTTTTATTGGGATGGAGACTTGGTCTGGCACACCTGTCTCCCCAAGGAGTTTATTTCTTGTCCCTGAACTGCCTCTTTATTTTATTAAGCGTCCGTCAAATGTCTGTCTTGACTATATCCTTCAGGGTTCATTGCTGGGAACAAATACTAGAAATATTTTAAGGAGAAAGGGATCTAATTTGATATAATTAGATCATTACAAAACGATTGGAAGGCCTGGAAGATTGGGTCATAAGCTGAGGCCCAGGAATGACTCCCAAACACCATGAAAAACTGACCTTCCAGGGAAGTTACATTCTCTGCCATTAACGGGGAGGGAGGGAATCAGGGTTCTGCCACTAGAACTGTTCACAGTAGAAGCGGGCAAATAGCCCTGGCTGGTGTGGCTCCGTTTATTGGCCATCGTCCTGAAAAGCAAAAGGCCTCGGATTCGATTCCTCATCAGAGTACGTGGCTGGAACCCCAGTGCGGGGTGTGCAAGAGGCAACTGATGGCTGTTTATCTTGCATAGAAATCATGGTAGCTGCAATCCAGAGCTCTGATGCTACTGCCACTGCAACTGCCTCTTGAAATCCATGGAGAATGGGGAAAACCCAGTTCCACTACTGCGTTTGTTGTCAATAAACAGACTCTGCAGTAAGAAAGCTTCCACTTTAGCTCTATCTTCTCAAATATGCATAGGTGCATCTAGTTGGTGGAATTTAATCAAAGATAGATCTCTGCTGGCAAGGCAGCCTGGGAAATTTAGTGTTTAACTTTTCCATCTACTTCAGTACAGAAGGTCACACTAGAAGGAAGTAACAGTAAATGCCGAGTGCCCTGATCAATAATACATCATGCCCATATTGTACTGGAAGTCCTAACCAGTATAGTTAAAGCAAAAAAATAAAAGTCATGCAGAAAGGAGCAAAACTATTCTTTTAAAAAATATATTTTATTCATTATTTTCGCAGAGAAGAGTAGGTGGAGGGGAAGAAGAAAGGGAGAGAAATATTAATTTAAGGTTGCCTTTCACCTGCCTCCAGCTATGGACCTGACTGGAGACCTGGCTTGCAGCCTGGTTATGTGCCCTGACTGGGAATTGAACCAGCAGCCTTCGGAGTGCCTATCCACTGAGCCACCAGCCAGGGTTGTAAACCTATTCTTATTCATAGATTGTATGATTTATACAAGGAAAATCATCAGAAACCTACAAATAATGTTTTGGAAGAACTAAGTATAATGTGTATCAAGAGCCCAGATATAAGATGTCAATATAAAAAAGTTCAATTGTATCTCTCCATATGAGCAGTGAACATTTGGACATTTAAAATATTTAAATACCATTTATAATAGCATTTAGAAGACGTAAAATACTCAGGGATGGATTTTATAAATTATGTATAAGATTTGTACACCGAAAACTGTAAAATATTGCTGAGAGAACTGAAAGAATACCTAATTAAATGGATTTGTATCATATTCACAATTTGGACAGCGTACTATTAAGATGTACATCCTTCTCAAATTGCAAACCCAAAGGTCGCTGGTTCGATTCCCAACCAGGTCACATAACCAGGTTGCAAGTCAGGTCTCCAGCCAGGTCCTTAGCTGGAGGCAAGTGAAAGACAACCATACATTGATGTCTCTCTCCCTCTCTGCTTCTCTTTCCCCTCCCTGTCTCTAAAAATAGTAAATAAAAGCTTTAAAAAAAGAAAGAAAAAAAAAGAAACAGTAAGGAAAGTGCTAACAACATTGAAAAATCCCAAAGGAAAAAACCCTCTGATTTTCTTCTCCAATGCAAGGAATTTTCAGCAGGACCAAATAGTCAACAGAAGAAATAATAGGTGGCTCTTTGAGAATCTTAATGAAGTCCCAATTGTCATGAAAATGAAATCTCCTGCTACAGTGATGGTGTTAGGTGTTGTCAGCAATGAAGGAGATACCATATTTTTTCCCATAGACTTGAAGATGACTGCTGATGTTTACCTTGACATTTTGAGAGAAGTAGTTGTACCGTGGATGAAGCAAGTCACAAATGGATGTCATTTTATTTTTCAACAAGATGGTGCACCAGCACATAACACCAAAAAAGGTGCAAGAATTTCTCAGCGTCAGTGTTCCGAAATTCTGGTCAAAGGAAATCTGGCCACCTAGTTCACCAGATGCAAATCCTTTAGACTGTTATGTATGGAGCATTTGTGAGAGAGAAGTTAATAAACAACCTCATTCCAATAAAGAGGCTGTTAAAGCTAAGATTGAAAACATGATGATGTCCATGGACGAAGAAAAGTTAATTAAAGCATGCTTAAGATTCTGAAGTCGAATTGAGTCTATTATTGCAGCAAATGGAGACTTTTTAAAAATAATTTAAAAAATAATGACTATGTTTATATGTTTACATATAAGAAAGTTATTACAAAATATAACACTTTTGTGATATGTTGTTTATTTTACTAAAATTTTGCCACTTTATTGCACACACCCTATATAGTATATGTGTGTGTGTGTGTGTGTGTGTGTGTGTGTGTATAAAATTTCTTTAAAATTTTGATTTAGAGAGGCATTATGGGAAGGAGGAAGAGAGGAAGAGCAACATCAATGTGAGAAACTTTGATTGGCTGCCTTCTGTACAAAGCCCTGACCGGGAACCAAACCCAGGCATGTGCCCTGACCAAGAATTGAACCAGCAATCTTATGGTTTGTGGGCCAATGCCCAACTAACTCAGCCATACTGGCAAGGGCCTCAAATATATATATATTTGTGTTGTTTTTACACTATTGTGTGCATAGAAATATTGTGTTACACTATTGTATAACAAATATAATAGGACTTATGTTTTGCTATTTATATTGCTAATTTTATGAACTTTTTGAAATCCTGCAATACTTTTAATAGTTATGAACTTTTTCTCCTGGTCTGACACTAAGACAAAATGTTATGACGTTGGTGGGAGAAAGACATGTTCCAGCTCTCCCTACTCCCATGCACTTTCCCTCTCTACCATTGAAAGATCTACCAACTGGCATGTTCCTCCTCCTGCTCCCATTCCTCCTCCCAACATCATCCATGAGTTCTGCTACTATCCTCTGAAGACACAGAGATTAAATTAAATTTAACTTTTTAAAAAAATCTTCCCATCACTTATATGAATATATCTCAGATTAAAAATATGTAGAAATCCTAATCACTTCTTCCCCTCCCCCCCCTTGCTACCACCGTTGTCGAAACAATACCTGCCCTTGCCTGAATTATTGAAAGAACCTCTTGATTTATCTCCGTGCTTCCAGGCTGGCCACTCCCCAAACAGCCCACTCTCAGCATAACTCCGATTGATGCTTGAACACATGTGAGATACTGTCACTTCTCTACCTTAGATCCCTCACATGGCTCCCCAATGCATTCAGGTACTTGGCAGCCTCTTTGCAGTCAATGAACTCCTACTAGGCGCTCAATGAATTCTTTTTTTTTTTTTCTTCTTTATTTTCACTTTCATTTTAATGAAATATCTTTTTACATCCCTTTACTTTAGTCTGTATTTTTCAACCTGGAGTTTCATGTAGGCACCATATGTAAGGGTCTCAATTTTTTTTCATTAATTCAGTTACCTTATGTTTTCTCAATGGATCATTTAATCAATTCACATTTAAAGCAATTACTGATAAGCATGTACTTATGGCCATTTTAATTATTTTTGTACTAGATTTATAAGTTGTTGTTCTATTATCTTCACTATATGTTTGCCTTTACTAATGAGACATATTTTTCTTTCATATATTTTTTTTATTGTTGTTGTATTACATCCATCCCCTTTTTGCTGCCCTCTGTCCCCCTCCGCACCCACCCATTCCCCCCAAAGTCAGTCCCACCTGTTGTCCATGTCCATGGTTCCTTTATACTAGGTTCTTTTCTAAGCTGCTCCCCTTTCTTGCCTCTGCCTCCCCCTCCCCCCTCCCCCCAACCCCTTTCCCCCTGACCACTGAAGGCCTATTCCTTGTATTCATATACTTGTTTCTGTTTTGCTTGTTGTTAGTTTTGCTCAATGAATTCTTGTTGAATGAATGAATAAATTTAAAGAACCTGTAATTCTCCCAATTTTCAAATTAACAGTCTAGTTTCTTCAAAAGTTCCTCTGAAGAAATGGCTTCCGGACTTCCATTCTGGTCATTTTTCTCTATGAAACTTAGTTTTTTAACATCCTTCTTAAAATGTGGCACCAAGATGTGAACATAATGATCCAACTTTTGTATAATCAGTGAAGCTTACTCCATACATCTTCTATCAGTGAGGCCTAGGAACGCATGAGCGTTTTTGGCAGCCATGTCGTAACTCAGGATTATATTCTGTTTTCAGTGAACAAAAATTCCCACATCTCACCCAAAAACTGATGTTAATTCAAATCAATTCATTTTTGCACTTACACAGTTGGTGTTTTGAAACTATGTAAGGACTGACCAAAAATTATCTTCTTTCATAGAATTTGATTCTTTTTGTTCAAAGAAATTTGCATCAATGCCTGTAATTGCTCGGTTTTGCTACTATGGCAACACTATTAGTTACTGTTTTTTCAGACATCCCATTTCCCATCATTAGCTTGTCCCTTTTGTCTTCCAACTGGTGTGCATCATGAAAGTGGTTTGTTTTTTTCCCCACCGAGATTATTTTGCTAGATCATTTAAATATTTCTCCTGATATTGACGGGGGACTCAAATGTTGGAAAATTTTAATTTCAGGTAACAGGTAATAAGCTTAATAATCAATGCATGTAAAAAGCTCATTTTTCAGGAACTGAAGGGGTGACTCACCTTGAAGGTAGGTAACCCTAAGCAGTGCCTCAGGACTGCAAGCAATCAAGATGGTATCTGATCCATTATACCCCAGGGTGAGGGGACCTCCACCCAGGACACAGATGGAAGAATGCTGCAGCTTTAATCTCATTAGCTTTTTTCCTGAATTCCTAACCCCTTACCTACACTATTCTTTAAAGGAGCTGATTCATAATGGAATTTAAGATAGTCTATTAGGGTACAAACCCACTGTCTTCTCAGATTGCAGACCATCCAAACAAAAAGCCCATAAAGATTCAATCTCTGCCTCTGCTTTTTGGATCCGGTAGGTGACAGGCAGTGCAAACACTTTTCTGGTTTCAATATGACTAATTGTAGGAAGACATATTTAGAATTCAGAAGACCTCTGAGTACTATTTCACATACTAGCTCTGTGATCTTGGAGAAGTAACTGAAAATCCATGTCTCAGTTTTATCACCTATATAATATAAGAATGATGATAACTTGCATCTGCCATTTAGTAGGGTTATTTTCAAGTTAAGTGAGATCACAGAATTATTATTCCATCTTACCACCAGCTTGTTTTCAGTCTCCTTCACAGGTTCCTTGTTATTTTCTCTATCCTTAAACATTGTTCTTCAAGGCTCATTTCTCATCTTTTCTCTTTTCTAGCCTGCTAATTTTTCTGGCTTTACATTTTATCTATCTGCGATACTCACACTTAGAACTTTAACCCAGATCTTCTCCTTTGAATTTAGACTGGTGTATACAGCTGCTTACCAGTCTCCCTTCCTTGGAAGTCCCAAATATAACATATCCAAATGAATCTCTTAACTTCCCCCCAAACTTACTATATCTCTAGGCTTCTACATCTTAGTAAACAGCAGCTCCTTCCTTCTAGATACTCAGCCCTAAAACCTTAGATTCATTTCTGACTCCTTAACTCCTGTCCAACGTGCAATTTGTAAGCAATCCTACCTAGCTCTACCTTTAGTATGTATTCAGAATCCAAATGCTTCTCACTTCCTCCCACTAGCAGTCTGTTCCAAATTATAATCTTCTTCATCTAACTTTTGCAATAGTTCCTTACTTGTCTCCTTCCTTTCCCACTTCTTGGCCTAAAGTCTGTCTCAACACAATGGATTTAAAATGTAAATTATATCACGTTACTCTGCTCCTCAAAACCCTGCAATGGCTTCCCATCTACTTGCAATGAAATTCATGGCCTAAAGGACCCTCTCAAGGTCTATACTCCTTTACCACTAATCAGACTTCATCCCTCTCCGCATATAGCATGATCCCACCTCGCACATTCCCAGACCTGATTTTTGCCCTTGCCATCCCTTTCACCCTTAGATATCCACCTGGCTTACTTCCTCACTTCCTTCATATGCCTGCTCAAATGTCACTTTAGCAGAAGGGTCTTCCTAATCATCCATATAAAGCAAGATCAGCTACCTGTCACCTTTACTCTCTATCCCATTTACTTTGATTTGTTTTACTTTTTAGCTCCTATCGCTAATTGGTATATTACATGTTTTGGTCCACAGTAAGCACTCAGTAAATATTTTATGAACAAATGAATGAACAAACCAGGTAGTCTTAATCAAAGACTTGACAAACTATACATGAGCAACTAAAAACTAAACATTCAATTCATTCATTGGCTACAGTGAAAATGATTGAACTAGAGTTACATGTCTGAATCTCACAAAGAAATGCTAAAACAAAAATGTAAGTTACAGAAAAATGAATACATATCATACATAAAATTCTATTTATTTTTTAAGGGCTTTTATTTTTATTTTTTATTCATTATTTTTCAGAGAAAGGGGATAGGGAGGAAGAAAGGGAGCGAAACATCAACATATGGTTGTCTTTCACCTGCCTCTAGCTGCAGACCTGGCTGGAGACCTGGCTTGAAACCTGGTTATGTGCCCTGGCTGGGAATTGAACCAGCGACCTTTGGGTTCACAGGTGGGAGCCTATCCACTGAACTACCAGCCAGGGCCATACATAAAATTTAAAAGAACTTAAACATGTTTTATATATTATGTGTTTATCTATATAGTATATATGAGGTTTGTCCAGGAGATATCCAGCCATATAATATGTAAAATAGAGACATTTATTGAAGAAGATACAAGATACAAGAAACATTGTACATAGGACAATAATGCCTCAGTTGCCTTCAAACTAGGCACCTTGGGACCTCACACAGTTCTCCCAATGACCATCAGCTACACCGTTGTATTTTCCTCAATCTCATCGATGGTCTGAAATCTCTTTTCTTTTCATAGGTGATTTTAGTTTTGGGAAAATCCAGGAGTCACAGTGTGTCAAATCCGAGCTGTAGTGGAGCTGAGCCACCCAGGTGATTTGATGATTCTCCAAAAACTCTGCATGAGACATGATGCATGAACAGGCACATTGTTGTGATGAAGCTGCCAATCACCAGTTGCCTCTAGCTGCAGCCTTCTGAAGCATTCAAATAGTTTCCACAGTGGAACGTTTAAGCTTAACGCAAAATTTGATGCAGCTTTGTTGCTCTACTCACCAGTCATTTTGAATGTGACAGCCACACAGTACTCCTGCTTACTCAAAGGCACCTACCGCCCCCACTGACTAGTACAGTGAAGTTCAGTTTGTATATTAAAACAAAAAATTAGCTCAGGCTGGTATGGCTCAGTGGATTGAGTGCTGGCCTGCAAAACAAGGGGTTGCTGGTTCAATCCCCAGTCACGGCACATGCCTGGGTTGCAGGCCAGGTGCCCAGTTGGGGGGGTGTGAGAGGCAACCACACATTGATGTTTCTCTCCCTCTCTTTCTCCTTCTTTTCCCTCCTCTTTAAAAATAAATAAATAAAATATTTTTAAAGACAAAAAAACACAACAATTAGTTCTATTTCGTCATATTAGTAGATTTACTAAAGAATTATTGGGGGGGATCAAAGGAAAGAATTTTTGTAATTTATGGATAATACAATCAAATAAGATTACCATTACACACCACTGTTTTCGTTCAAAAATTTTCCGTACTATGAGGATTGTATTTCAGAAAATTGGAAACACATAAAAAATGTAGAGAGGTTAGTATATGAAACTACCTTTTACTGGGATTTATGGTCCTCATCAAGATGGAGCAATAGAGATTAGATTTCCTCCATAACCTGAAACAACTGAAAATAAACTGAAACACAGTGTTATGATAATAGACATCAGGCAACAAAGGACAGTGATTTCCCAAGAAAAAGGGAAACAAAAGAGACATCAAAGGATACATAAACCAAAATCTGAAAATACTTTAAAACAAAAACCTGATGATTCTCTATGCCTTTTTCATACAAAGTTCTCTTACTTCAAATAAAAGTACATTTAAAAAAAGGACTACATTGAAAAGGAATAATTATGAACTTAGTTCAGATCTCTTTGTTTACATCATTGTTTGTATGATATGGGACAAGAAATCATTGGTATTAAAATGCTTTTTTGGGCCCTGGCTGGTAGCACAGTGGTTAATGTGCCGGCCTGCGAACCCAAAGGTTGCAGGTTCGATTCCCCAGCCAGGGCACATAACCAGGTTGCAAACCAGGTCTCCAGTCAGGTCTGTGGCTGGAGGCAGGTGAAAAGCAACCATACATTTATGTCTCTCTCCCTCTCTGCCTCTCTCCCTTCCCCTTCTTCTAAAAATAATGAAATAAAATATTAAAAAAAAAAAGAAATTAAAAAAAAAAATGCTTTTTTGCTGCTCAGGTAAAACCAAATCTGTTGAGCAGCCTAGGCTAGGATCCTCTTTGCAGGTATATTCCTTAAACTTCATGTTCAATTTAGACTAGCATTTCTCTTCTATTTTTAAATTTTATTTATTAATTTGAGATGGGGAGAGAGAGAGAGACAGTGTGAGAGAGAAACATCAATTTCTTATTGATGCATTCATTGGTTGATTCTTGAATATGCCCTGACTGGGAATCAAACCCAAAACCTTGAGTATCTGGATTACATTCTAGCCAACTGAATTTTAGATAATCTCGTAGAAGTCCTATCCCTAACATAGGACTTCTTGTTTGTGTGTCACTGTAAAGTCTTCCTAACACTATTTTGTGACATGTGGTAGCACTTCACTATAGTTATTTAACACATTCAATAATAAGTTAGGAGCTAGAGGGATACACATTTCAATATGACACACACCCTTATTTCAAGGAATATAAAATATAAAGGGTGAAATAAAGTGAGTGCATGTACCTATAATAAAAAGTACAATAATAAGTACTATAAGAAAGGGCTTTCAGAAAGTTTTGGATCTGTAAGGGATCTTAATGATCAAGTAAGTGTTCTCTTTCCTTTTAAAGATGAAGATACTAAAGAAAAAAAGTTAAATGACTCATCCTGTGCAGTACAATGTACCTACATGAAGCATCATGGTGTTACTGAGAAAACCCAGGATCATTCACATGGCACCTTGGTGTATGACACAACAATTAGTGGGGGGTGGGACAGGTTGGGAGCTCTTTAGCTTAAAGCCCTGTTTTCCAATGAGACCGAGCACTTCCCTTGGTCCCCAAAAGGCTATAAGCCAAAACCAACCCCAATAGTTCCCTATTCCTTATCTCAGCTCTCTCCTTTAGGATCTGGGATATGTTGTCTTCAGCCTCCGTAGCCCAGGAAAGCATGTGCCATGTTACACTGGATCATGGTGAAGTCCTGGAAAGGCACAAGTCCCAAGAGGGTGTCCTTTTCCATATGTTCCAAGTTCCAAGAGTCCAGATAAAGTCTGGTTTTACAAGGCAGAGTCCTTGATGGCTTCAGAGTCAGCTACAGCTGGCACAATCAAAGCAGCAGTGTTCCTCCTTTCTTACTAGCAGAGGCTGCCTTCTGGCACAAACTGCATAGCTGCTTGCTGCCTCCTACATGGCTGCTACAACATCCTCCTACATCATGGCACCGATATTCACTCTTTCTTTTTAAAATTTAGTTTATTGCCCCGGCTGGGGGCACAGTGGATAGGCACTGGCTTGCGAACCCGAAGGTCACTCATTCGATTCCCCAGCCAAGGCACATAACCAGGTTGGTTGCAAGCCAGGTCTCCAGCCAAGTCCGTAGCTGGAGGCAGGCGAAAGGCAACCATACATTGATGTCTCTCTCCCTCTCTGCCTCTCCCCCTTCCCTTCTCCCTGAATGTAATAAATGAAATATTTTAAAAATAAATAAGTAAATAAAATTAATTTATTATTTTTTCTGAAATTTTTTAAAGTTTTTTTTTTAAAGATTTTATTTTATTATTTATAGAAAGAGGGGAAGAGAGAGAGGCAGAGAGGGAGAGAGATATCAATGTATGGTTGCTTTTCACCTGCCTCCAGCCACAGACCTGACTGGAAACCTGGCTTGCAACCTAGTTATGTTGCCCTGGCTGGGAATCAAACCTGTGACCTTTGGGTTCACACTCCAGCGCCTTAGCCACTGTGCTACCAGCCAGGGTTATTTTATTATTTTTTAAATTTTTAAAAATTATTGCCCTGCCAGGGTTATTTTATTATTTAAAATTTTTAAAAATTATTGCCCTGCCAGGGTTATTTTATTATTTAAAAAAAACTTTTAAATTATTGCCCTGGCTGGTAGCACAGTGGATAAGGTGCCGGCCTGTGAACCCAAAGGTCGCAGGTTCGATTCCCAGCCAGGGCAACATAACTAGGTTGCAAGCCAGGTCCCCAGTCAGGTCTGTGGCTGGAGGCAGGTGAAAAGCAACCATACATTGATGTCTCTCTCCCTCTCTGCCTCTCTCTCTTCCCCTCTTTCTAAAAAATAATGAAATACAATCTTTAAAAAAAAATTATTTACTCTTTTCAAAGCTGCCAACCCTTTCTCTTTTTTCTTCTTTTAATTTATTGTTGTTGTATTACAATTGTTTCATTATTTCCTCCCACCCCAAGGAGGTAAAAGACCTGTACTTGGAAAACTACAGACAAATGAAGAGAGAAATAAAGAAAGATACAAATAAAATGGAAGCATATATCATGTTCATGGATGGGAATAATTAACATCATTAAAATGTCCATACCTTGGGGGGAGGGGGGAGGCAGAGGCAAGAAAGAGAAGCAGCTTAGACAAGAACCTAGTATAAAGGAACCATGGACATGGACAACAGGCGGAATTGACTTTGGGGGGAATGGGTGGGTGGGGAGGGGCACAGAGGGGAGCAAAAAGGGGATGAATGTAATACAACAATAAAATTTTTTAAAAAATGTCCATACCACCTGAAGCAATTTATAGATTCAATGCAATCCCTATTAAAATACCAACGATATACTTCACATATCTAGAACAAATATTTCAAAAATGTATATGGAGCCAAAAGACTTAGAATAGCCACAGCAAGCTTGAGAATGAAGAACAAAGTAAGAGGAATCACAATACCAGATATAAAATATTACAAAGCCATTGTAATCAAAATAGTCCAGTACTGGCATAAGAATAGACACATAGATCAATGGAACGAATAGGGAGCCCAGAAATAAACCCAGGTCTCTTATAGTCAACTAATATTCAACAAAGAGGCAAGGAGCATAAAATAGCGTGAAAATAGCCTCTTCAAGTGGTGTTAGGAGAACTGAACAGGGACATGCAAAAAAGAAAACTAGATCACCAATTTACACCATACATAAGCCATGCCATCAAAAAAGTTCTAGAGGAAAACATAGGTAGTAAAATTTCAGATATCCCATGCAACAATATTTTCACTGATATTTCTCTTAGGGCAAGGGAAATAGAGCAATAAACAAATGGGACTACATCAATCTAAAACGTTTCTGTTCAGCTAAAGAAAACATCAGCAAAATGAAAAGGGAAACATCCGTATGGGAAAACATATTTGCCAATGATACTTCAGACAAGGGTTTGATCTCCAAAATATATTTTTAAAAGCTTATACGACTCAACACCAGGAAGACAGACAGCTCAATTAAAAAATAGTCAGTTCGATTCCCAGCCAAGGCACATAACCAGGTTGCAAGCCAGGTCTCCAGCCAGATCTGTAGCTGGAGGAAAGTGAAAGGCAACCATACATTGCAGTCTTTCTCCCTTTCTGCCTCTCTCCCTTCCCCTTTCTCTAAAAATAATAAATAAAATCTTTTTAAAATTTTAATTTAATTTAAAAATGGTCAAAGGACCCAAACAGACACTTATCTGAGGATATACAAAGGCCCCATAGGCATATGAAAGAATACTCAACATCATTAGCCATCAGAGAGAGTAAAAATTAAAACCACAATGAAAAGCTTGCCCTTCCTCTTAAATCCTGAAAATTATGTAAACCTTTTGCCCTAGGGTGGTAGCACAGCTATTATCTAGCTACCAGTTTGTTATAAATATGCAAAGTACCTTAAAAGCTGTAATATCTCCTTCCTGCATCCCCCAAACTATGAACTGTGGGGAAAGATGTGTACCTTATTTCAATGGTAGGCTGGAAGTCAGACACCTAGGAGTGGTTTTGGATTTCAGCCCTAAATAGCTCTCACAAAAGACAATTGATGGAATGTTTTCAAGCCTTAGTTTTCTCATCCATAGAACTAGGATAATAGTGATTACCTTTTGGACTTGGTGTAAAGATTTAAGTGAGAAAATGAAAAGGTTTTGTAGACTATGTGGCAGGACAAAAATGTAAAATATTGCTACAATTAATTGAATGCAAAACTGAGACTAAAACTCACAGCTTTTAACTTAAAGATCCTTGCGCATCATGTATGTGAAATGTTCTCCATGATTTCTAGTATATGATTTAGCGATGTGTCTTCTTATAGTTACTGTAGAATATAATTATCAACCATATGTATGCTGTTTACTTCAATCGCATAACTATTCCTCACCTGTGAGTTAAAAACAGAAAAATAAAACAGATGCTCTTGCTGTGAAACTTTTTGGCTGAGACTCACAGTAACATAGGATTAGAATTTTGTCCAACATTTCTCAATACCAGGTTGTATTTTCAGTCTGTTTATTCTGGCCTCTTATTTTTTTTTTTTTTTTAAAGATTTTATTTATTATTTTTGGAGAGAGGGAAAGGGAGAGAGGCAGAGAGGGATGGAAAGACATCAACGTATGGTTGCCTTTCACCTGCCTCCAGCTACGAACCTAGCTGGAGACCTGGCTTGCAACCAGGTTATGTGCCCTGGCTGGGAATCGAACCAGCAACCTTTGGGTTCACAGGCCTTATCTACTGTGCCATCAGCTAGGGCTGGCCTCTTCTTTAGAATCAGTGTTAGTGTTGAATAAAAGTTGAGTAATTACCTGGCTGGTAGCACAGTGGATAAGGTGCCAGCCTGTGAACCCAAGTGTTGCTGGTTCGATTCCCAGCCAGGGCACATGACTAGGTTACAAACCGGGTATCCAGCCAGGTCTGTGGCTGGAGGCAAGTGAAAGGCAACCATACATTGATGTCTCCCTCCCTCTCTGCCTCTCTCCCTTCCCCTCTCTCTAAAAATAATAAATCTTAAAAAAAAAAAAAAAAGTTGAGTAATTAAAAAGAAAAATAAACAAGGAATCTTATGGATTAAAACTAATGAATACATCACCCTGACCTGTGTGGTTCAGTCAGCTGGGCATTGTCCCAAGAAGCAAAAGTGATGGGAGGCTCTAATGTTGGAAAATTTTAGTGTTAGGTAACAGCCAATAAGCTTATTAATTAACGTATGTAAAAGTTATTGTTTTAGGAACTGAAGGAATGACCCACCTTGACTCCAGTTAGTAAGTTTATAATAATGTATGTAAAAAGCTATTATTTAAGGAACTGAAGGAATGACCCTCCTTGGCTCCAGAGTAAGAAGACCACCCCCCCCACCCCACCCCCCACCCCCCCAGGACACAAAGAAAGAATGCAGAAGCTTTTATCTCATTAACATTTTTCTGAATTCCAAACTCCTTACTACACCTTTTTTGTTTCCTCCTTATAAAAAGGGGCTCGTTTACAATAGGATGTACAACAGCCTGTTAGGGTGCAAACCCCTCTTCTCAGACCACCGACTGTCTGAATAAAATGCCCATAAAGATTCAATCCCTAAAAAAAAAAAAAAGATTCAATCCCTGTCTCTCCTTTTGGGTCTGGTAGATGACAAGCAGCATGAACACCGGTTTTTCTGGTTTCAAAAGGTCAGCAGTTGATTCTTGGTCAGGGCACATGCCTGGGCTGTAGGTTTGGTCCCCTTGCAGTGCAAAAAAGAGGCAACCAGTCGATGTTTTTCTCTCACATCAGTTTTTCTCTCCCTCTCTTTCTCCTTCTCTTCCCCTCTCTCTAAAAATGAATAAATAATTTAAAAAATATTTTTAAAAACTAGTGAATTCATCATTGATGCACTTTAAGGGAGTTAAGTAGTAACATCATTAAAATAGTTACTTTTTATTTATTTAGTTTTGAATCTCCTAACTCAGATCTATTTCTCTTCATTGTTATCACTTATTTCAACAGTTTCCTTCTACTGGTCTTCCAACAAATCCTGTTTTCTTCAAGGTTACCTTCCTGATCTTCTAAAAAGTTAAGTAATATAATCCATTTTATACTTCTTAGTTTTCTTACAAGTTGCTGCATATAGCAACAAAACTAAGAAATAGAATAACTATAAAAGCTTTGTCTTCTTTCTTACTCTATTACAGACTTTTTTCCTCTTAAGCTGGTTGACAAAAAAGGGGACTAATTTTATTTTTACACATATTACTGTATGGTTTAAGAAAGGTATTCAAGAGGTGGTATGCTGTACTGGAAAGGACAAGGACTCTGAGATTATGGGTTTCAGCTTCCCATCTGATATTTTGAGATTTGAATCAAGTAACATTTTAGCCTCAGTTTCTTCATCTATAAAAGGTGAAGACTAATAAAACCTACTCCTTGGATAGTCAGAGGAGTTTTATGTTTTTTAACAACATAATTAAAAGGCAAAAGAAGTGCCCTGGCTGGTGGCACATTGGATAAGGCGCCGGCCTACGAACCCAAAGGTTGCAGGTTCGATTCCCAGCCAGGGCAGAAAGGTGGACAACAGTGTGATGATAGCTGGGGGAATGAGGGACTGGTAAAGGGTCTGAATAGTAACAGAGAAAAAAAATACCATACAGATTAAATAAAAAATGTTTTGGAATAGAAAATGGTGATCATTGCACAACATTGTAAATGTACTAAATACCACACTTTGAAAAAATATATCTTATTCATTATTTTAAAAAGATTATATTATTATTTATAGAGAGAGAGGAAGGGAGAGAGGCAGAGAGGGAGAGAGACATCCATGTATGGTTGCCTTTCACCTGCCTCCAGCCACAGACTTGACTGGAGACCTGGTTTGCAACCTGGTTATGTGCCCTGGCTGGGGAATCGAACCTGCGACTGTTAGGTTCGCAGGCCGGCGCCTTACCCACTGTGCTACCAGCCAGGGCTTAATACCACACTTTTAAACAGTTAATTTTATGTTATGTGAATTTCACCTTCATTAAAAAGTAAGCAAAACAAAAACAAAATAAAATAAAAACAAATGAGTTATTTGGAAAGGTACAATTATTTCTAATACTGAGACCAGAAAGGACAGTCTTCAAGAAAGTGAACCTTTAGCAATATCTTTATTTGAACACATTGTTAGGTTTCATAGCATTCTTTAGAAGGTCCTTTGATATAAGCTGATGTCATAACTGTAAAGGGCAAGCAACATGGGGGAAGGTATTTTACTAAGAACCAGGGTGAGTCTGGTGTTAGTAATGTGGCCCAAGCCACAGTGGTCTCTGATGAGCTCGTTTAAGGCAAAGATAAAATGAAAAACATCCAGATGGGGAGATGGACTACCAATTTTTTCTGGAATCCATCACAAATGTTTCCCTTAGTCAAGTTTTCGGAAGCAGGAGTGACCTTGAGTTCACATTCCCTATCAATACCTGGTTGCAGATCACCCGTGTACAGCCTTGTGCTCTAAATTCAGAGCCAATCTGGAAGCAGGAGTGCAATCCCTTGGTAAATGAAAGAATGTTGGAAGTGAGTAGTGATGATGCTGAGATAATGAATGTTCTACAGAGAAAGGGTCAGGTCTGCTCAAACATCCAAGCAAAAGGTAATTATAACCCCATAGTTCTGCGCAATAAATCATGCCCTCGAGATCTTCAGAGGTAAGATTTCTTGTAGCCTAAATGAGACCATGTATATGAAAGCTCGTTGTAAAGTGTAAAATTCATATCAATTGTAGTTTTCATTGTTACAAGTATCTGGCCATAATATGTAACATGTAATTGACATATTTGAACAGCATTTTCACAAATGGTATTCATTCATCATTCTCAACAAATACTTATTAAATACTAATTGTGTGCCCCAAAGAGTAGGCAGTAGCAGCATTTTAGAAAAGAATAAATTGAGGTTCACAGAGCCTCTATGATTTGTCACATAACTTGGAGATTTGAGACATTTGATTCCTAGTTCATTCCAAACCTTGCTGCCTCAAAGGGTTAAAATGACGAAGAACTATGGTTTGCAATGCCCTTCATCTTCATTAACTTTTAAATCTGGTCATTTAATTCTTTGGGCAAAGTTTCACCATTTTTATTTCTATCAGTGCAGTGGCATTTTCTTCAATTGCTGTTACATGGAGTTCTTAGGAACCATGGTACCAAGCACTCATACAATACTTGGGTTTACACTATTGGCTAATATTTATTGAGCACATATAGTGTGTTAGGCGTGGTGCTAAGCATTATGCAGATATATTCTTATTTATTATTTAAAATAGACTTCTGAGGAAGGTTTATCATTCTTCTTTTGTTCATACAGAATCTAAGGCTCAGAAAGATGAAGTAACTTGCCCAAAGCCAAGAAATAAAAATGATCTTAAAATCCTTATAGAAGTAAGTGTATTTTAAGGTTCATGAAAATCAGAGGCTGTACCAACAGACTTCTATGATTCCTACCTGAAGTTTCGGTAGGGAATGGGACAAACATTGAACTAAGAATAAAAAAGTAAAAGACAGAGCTGGGTCCATATCCAGTTTTGTTCAACACCAAAGCTCACAGCTTAACCACCCCAGCTACTCTGAAACATAGGTCTGGTAAGTTTGTCGTCATTCATCCCCTACCCAGACAATTATTATGGTAATAAATTCTGGGTCATTATCATCATAGTGGCTAGGATTTAATGTGCTGAGCACCTTTTAAGTGCTTAACAGCCATAGATTCAAGAGCATTAAGAAATTCTAAAGTCTGATAAAGAACAAGGAGGTGCTTTTCTGCATAAAAGTTTTTTTTTCCTTTTTTTTAAAGAGATGGCAAGCTTTTAATAAATAAAAGTAGTTGCAAGTTTAGATTACTGAATATTATTCTGCTGTTGGATTCAGGATATTGAAAAGCTGGTATCTAAGTTTTTACCTAACATTTTACTGTACAGATGTGTATAATGCAATAGGGTAAAATAATTTGACTAAAAATTACTAGAGTGCCAGATATTGTGCTAGGTGCTGCTTTGTAGCTACTAAGGTTTAACTACTCAAGAAGTGTTAACTCTGCCTAAGTTTGAGAAAAAGGGGATCGACCTTTAGCAAAGGGGGCTCATTTCACCTTTTTGGGATTCATTCCTTATTTTGTAAACAAAAGGGTTGGCTATCTAGGTCTTAATTGTTTGCTTTTTATTTCTTTTGACTTTGTGTGAGGGTTCCTCCTCTTCTGCCACTATTCCCATGTCAAAATGTTCATCTCTACAGTGGATAAGGCACCCGCCTGCAAACCCAAAGGCCAGTAGTTTGATTCCCAGCCAGGGCACATAACCAAGTTGCAAGCCAGGTGTCCAGCCAGGTCTGTGGCTGGAGGCAGGTGAAAGGCAACCATACATTGATGTCTCTCTCCCTCTCTGCCTCTCTTCCTTCCCCTCTCTCTAAAAATAATAAATAAAATCTTAAAAAAAAATTCATCTCCTATTCGTTTTGCAATTCATAGAGCTCAATTGAGAACTATAAAAGCAAGGGTCCTCTCTGCTCATGGAGCTTATAGTCCAAATAATTGGTTTACAATTTTTTTTTTTTAGTGTAAGATGTTAGAAACATATAATTAAAAAAACAACAACAAATGCATAAAAGTAATCATTAACAATAATTATATAAACTATAGGTTGGAAAAGTGCTAAGAAATAAGGAGGATGGCGTTATGTCTTCTTTATTGTCATAGTATGAACAAATGATAGGCTCTCTCAATTACAAAAATGATGACCTATTCAAGTCATTAGATTTTTTAAAAGGAAACATAATACTTTACAACCAACTAAGGAATGAATAACCCTTTACTCTTGAATACACTTGTATTGTGACGGGTCTATTCTGTATTTTATCCCTAGCATGAAGGCAGAGGCGCTTCTCAAAAGCAGCGAGGGAAACGCAATTTTAATTTTTAAATTTAACTTATTTTGTAATTCAACCGAAAAGACAAAATGAAAAGAGAATCTGGAATCAGGCAGGGAAATCACTCATCTATTCTGACCATTTCTTTTTCAGTCTTGCTAGGCTTCCCTTAGCAGAGGGAATCTGGATGGAAACTAATGCGATGAACTCGAACGGAAGATTTTATTTCAATTATTACTGCCTGGCGGCGGGAGCCCGGGAAGAGGAGGTCAAGGTGCGTGGTGGAGGCAGCTCCCGGAAAGGCACTGGGAGGGGCAGGGCCGAGAACAGCGGGAAACGGCGCGGGGAAGGAGGGGCAGAGCGGCTCTCAAGCCAAGGTGAGAGCGACGAAAAACTCCCCGCCGCAGAGTCCCGCGGCGCTCAGGTGGCCCTTTCCCGCTCAGGTGAGCTCCTCCCGCGCCTCCCATTGGCCGAGGCTGCGGTGGCGCTGGGAGGGCGACGCAGGCGGGTCGGCGACGCAGCCGGGTCTAGTTCAGGGTCTAGGGCGGCGCGTCACTTCCGGTAGCGCGGAGCTTGTAAAACACCCTGGAGAGAAAATGGCGGCAGCGGCGGCGGCAGCGACAGCGGCTTCGGCCCCTCAGCAGCTCTCGGATGAGGAGCTTTTCTCTCAGCTCCGCCGTTACGGCCTGTCTCCTGGCCCGGTGACGGAGAGCACCCGCCCGGTCTACCTCAAGAAGCTGAAGAAGCTTCGAGAGGAAGAGCAGCTGCAGCAGCACCGGTCTGGGGGCCGCGGCAACAAGACGCGGAACAGTAATAACAATAATACGGCAGCCTCCACGGTCGCCGCTGCGGGACCGGCTTCGACGGCCGTCGGCATGGGGGCCCGGTCCGCCTCGGGAGATCTCTCCCACTTTCGGACTCCTGGGGGCCTGGGCCGAATCCCGGCCTCCGGCCCGGAGAGCCCCGGGGGAGGGCCCGGGGGCGCCACGGCCGCCCCCACAGCTGGTAGCAAAGTGCTCCTGGGCTTCAGCTCGGACGAGTCGGACGTGGAGGCCAGTCCGCGGGACCAGGCCGGCGGCGGGGGCGGGGGCGGCGGGAGGAAAGACCGGGCTTCGCTCCAGTACCGCGGGCTCAAACCGCCGTCGGCGACCCTGGCCGCCGGCGAGGTGACTAACAGCGCCGGGGCCGAGCGGAGGAAGCCGCACTCGTGGTGGGGGGCCAGGAGGCCGGCGGCTCCTGAGCCGCAGACCCCGCCGGGGCGAGACGGAGCCGCGGAGCGGGAGGACGAGGAGGGAGAAGAGCGGGAGGACAGGGACCCGGAGGCCGAGGAGCCGCTGTGGTCCAGCCGGACCGTGAATGGCAGCCGGCTCCTCTCCTACAGCTGCAGGGAAAATTACTCGGACTCGGAGGAAGAGGAGGACGTCGACGTGGCCGCCGGGAGACAGGTGTTCAAGGACGATTCCCTCTCCCGGCATCGGCCCAGACGGAGCCACAGCAAGCCTCTCCCTCCGCCGTCTCCCAAACCGGCCGGCGGCCGGCTGGAGCCCGCGGTTCAGGGAGGGGGAGGAGGCGTCGCGGCGAATGACAGGGCAGCCGCCGCCGGGAGTCTAGACAGGAGTCGGAACCTGGACGAGTGCGCGGCGGCGGCGTCCGAGGCGGCCGGGGGGTGCGAGCCGCTGGACTCCAGCCCCATTCCTCGGTACCGTGTTAGCGCGAAGAAACTGGCCCCTCTTCCGCCCCCGCCACTGACTGACGTGGACGCGACCTTGGATTCGTCCACAGGCTCCCTTCTTAAAACCAATAATCACGTCGGCGGTGGGGCCTTCAGCGGGGACTCCCCCAGGATTTTTTCCAACAGCCTCCCGCCCGCCGTGGCGGTGGCGGGCGCCGGTGCACTCAGGATCAATCACTCCAATCACACGGGCTCCAATCATACATACCTGAAAAACACGTTCAGTAAGCCGAAGCTTTCTGAACCCGAGGAAGAACTCCTCCAGCAATTTAAGCGGGAGGAGGTGTCCCCCACCGGGGGTTTCAGTGCCCACTACCTGTCGATGTTTCTCTTAACTGCTGCCTGCTTATTTTTCCTTATACTGGGACTGACTTACCTAGGAATGCGAGGGACAGGCGTGTCCGAGGATGGAGCACTCAGCAGTAAGTATTAAACCCTCTGGGTGAGGTAACAAAGGGAATGCTGTTGGCTATGTGCTCGGACGGCCCGGGGCATTTTACCCGAGGAGACTTGTGTCTGCAGAAACAAGGTTTACCGGCCTGCGAACCCAAAGGTCGCTGGTTCGATTCCCAGCCATGACACATAACCAGGTTGCAAGCCAGGTCTCCAGCCAGGTCCGTAGCTGGAGGCAGGTGAAAGGTACCCATACATGGATGTCTCTCTCCCCCTCTCCCTTCCCCCCTCTCTAAAAATAATAAATAAAAACTTCAAAAACAAGGTTTAATAGTAAAGGCAACAAACAGATTGAGTGCAGTTGTGTCAACTTTCTTTAAGAAAGAACACTAGTACCGTTGTTAAAATAATCCCATGGCCAATTAAAAGTTTTCTGTCTATGGCATGTTAGGAAATACAAAACAAATTTTGAAAAAGAACAAAAGCCTGATAGTAAAATTCATTTACTTAAATTTTCTTTAGCCTTAAATAACTATATGTACAGATGCCAGTTACTGAAGTTTTGATTGTTTAAAAGGCATCATTAAAAATGTAGTGCTTTTTTAACTTGATTTGTGATTTTTGAAAGGCAGTGTAGGTAGGATCTCTTGAAACTGCGGTGATTTTGTAGTATTAAGTATCTGTCGTTCTGCAATTTTTAAAACGGTGAATGGATATAGAATGCAGGAAGGCACTCATCTGAGTTGATTTCCTAGCCCAAAGCATCTCTTCTCACCAGTGAAAGAAGTAGTGTTATCTAGATTGGTTTCCAGGCCCTGCCTTTTACTTGTTAAATGACTGTAGGGAGGAGTGTTATAGGGAGGTGTGTGCATTCTTTCATTAAGCTAGCATCATCTCTATGCTGACTACTCAGGGTACAGTAGTGAGAAGTCAGACTATTTCTGTCCTTCAACAGAAGAAGATGGATACAGATCATTTTGTGTTTATGTAGGAAGGATGAAGTAATTGGTATATGCCACTTTAGAGTTGGTCAGATAGGTACCTGAACCAGGAGGAGACAGCAGCATTGCAGGGATATATAGGAAAACATTCTGGGCAGAGATTTTTAAGAGGAAAGGCCTTGAGTTGAGCAAGGGTCTTCCTCCTGTAGGTTAGTGGTTGGAGCATTTTGAGCCAGGGGTAGTGAGCAAGAGTTTGCGTTTCGCTTTTTTAATCTATAAAGTCTTGCTAATATTGATTATAATGATGCCTTGAAGATGAAAGAGTAGATGTAGTGCCGGATAGACTGCTGAATATGTAATTTCTCAATGTTAGCTCTCTTTCCTCACTTCCCCTGAAACTTCCTACCCTTTTTACCCAACGTGAATTCACTGCATCATGCTTAGTATTTTTAGATTTATTTCAAAATAGTGAACAATGTAGTTAGACTTAGATAACAGTAGAAATGAAAATAGTGTAAGCTTAGATTTGGATACAGCCGATTCTAAGATAAACAATAGATTATTATTATTCTGTATTACTGTATTGCTTAAATAGAGGGTTAGAGGAAGACTAAGATATAGCACTCACTTTAATTGGGACCATGGGAGCAAGCATGGTATATTCTGTTCTGCCCCAGATACTTGGGAGAAAAAAGAATTAAGGTCACCCTAGGGTTAAACTAGTGAAGTTCACATAAGTTAAATGCCATTACCTATAAGCAGTATATGTCTTCTGTTTTCTATTTTTTTTTTTTCTCTAACAACACCAGCTCTAATGACATTCTTTTTCTAAGAACCAAGTGCTTTACATGTATTAACTCACTGAATCTTCCTAACAACTCACAGAGGCAGATGGTGTTTATCGCTTTATAGGCAAGGATAGTGAGACTCAAGGAAATTAGGAAATGTACCCACAGTTGAACAGCTAGTGAGTGATAGGACTAAGATTTTGTTTGAAATAGTTTTCAAATATAAAGCCTATATATATATATTTTTTTTTTTTTTTAAGATTCTAGTTATTATTTTCAGAGAGAAGGGTAGGGAGGGTGGAAGAAAGAGCGAGAAACATCAACGTATGGTTGCCTTTCACTTGCCTCCAGCTGCCTCCAGCTGCGGACCTGGCTTGCAACCTCCTTTTGTGCCCTGGCTGGGAATCGAACCAGTGATGTTTGGGTTCTCAGGCTAACACCACCAGCCAGGGCTTAAAGCCTATATTCTGAACACTACTTTTGGTGGTGTTTGTACAGAGCTTTATAAATAAGAGGATACTCTAATTTTATTAGGATTAAGAAAACGATGGAATATTTGGTAGGATTTCAAACAGAATTGCTGATGGGTACAATTCTTAAGATGACTGTCACATCTTCTCACTGTTAAGAAAAATGATTAATATTTTCTTAGGTCCCCAAATTTCAAATGAAATAGAAAGGGGTAGGACTGTTAGGGTTTTGGTACACTCTTCACCTTCACCAATGTGGAAGGAAGGAAATTATAAGGAGTTTTGCATTTTAATACTTAGTAAATATGAGATAGCCTGAGGGATGGAAAGAACAGTGGCTAGAAGTAGATCTTGGGTATAAGGACATGTCAAAATGACAATAGTCAAATTCCGTAATCTTGGACTTCATGTGTGTTAAACGGGAGTAATTCTGCTGTCTGTGGGGTTGATGTGAGGATCAAATGAGATAATTTGTTAAACAAATTGGTATTACGAAAAAGTTTAGATAACAATTGTGTTCCTGGTAAACTACAGTATAAATGTAAAGAGAAATACGTAATTTCTGTAAATAACATTTAGTTTGTCTTACCTATTCATTTAATTTTTATTTAATTCCATTAAATACACTGTAGACATTCATACAGAAATTTGAATCAAAGTGTAATGAATCCTTAAATGTATCATGTACTTGACTTCTTGTGTACTCTGTTTGAAACCGTATCTGCTAGTTCAGTTAGTTTGCACACCTAACGGAATAATTTGCACTCCCTGTATTTATGTAGTCTGATCCTTTGACATATTATATTGTATTATAATGGTTAACTGTTGCTTAACCATAGGGTTCATTGGTCAAATAGTGTGCTTAAGGGAATAGTTTTACTTTGTACATAATTATTCACCAGAAGATTGTAGGTTGTATGTGAGAGTAAGCTTTATAAGCGTTTATTAGTTAAATTATGTATAACGTAATAGATTAGCCTTTTAAGTAGTTGGCAATCATTTTTTGAAAAGCTTCATCAGAGCCTAGTTTTGTTACATTACTGGAAGGTTCTGCTTCCTTATTGTAAAACTGTGGGGTTGGATTAGATGATCTCTAAGCTTTTTTTCATTTTGAAGTTTGAAGATTCTAACTTTGAACTGCCCCACCAAAATATCTCGAGGATCAATCTACAGTCAGATCATGCCAACCCATGAAAAGAAAATAAGCAGAGTTGACTGTCTTAGGGCTCGTACGATCATTATTTAAAAACTGGTTTTCAGTTACAAAAGACATGATTTTTATAGAAAATATGAATAGAGATCTACGAAGCAAAAAATGAATGGGTATTAAATACCTCTCTTCTTAGTCTCAAAATTACCTTGATATAAGTTCAAGTAATAATCTTTTCAGAACTTATTGTCTTCCAAGCAATGCATACATTTACATATACATGAGTGTGTACATTTTCATTCCACAACAGAGCGCCTACTGTGTGCCAAGCAGTATTTTAAGCAGCAGAGATATATGTTGAACAAGACAGATGGTATCTTCTCATGGAGCTTAACGTTCTAGGAGAAAGATAGATAAATAAAAATTTCAGAGTGATAGTTGCTAACTAATGATAGTAACTTTGGGGGCTAAACTGGAGGGGGATGAGGTATTACACACAGTTGGGGAAGACCTCTCTAAAGAGAATTGAGATCTGAATGCCTTGAAGGAACTAGCCAGTCAAAGGAGAAGAGAATTTTAGGCAGAAGTAACAGCAAGTGTAAAGACCCTGAGGTAAAAACAAGGTTGCTATATTGAAGCATCAGAATAGAATGGCTGTGTGGCTGGGGCATGGCACACGATCAAGTCAGAAGCAGGCAGAGGCCAAGTCATAAACAACCTAAAGGCCTTAAAGGCCATAGAAAGGAGTCCAAATTTTATTTTAAATGTCATTATATTGTATATATTCTGAAACTTGTCTTTTCACTTAACAGTGTTTCATGGTTAACTTTCCATATATTAAGTACAAAAGCATAATTGAAAAATATCATTCTCCACTATTTTTTCTCTTAACCTATAAAAATGCTAAAATCTCTGCCTCCTTGAAAATGTTGTTCAACCCTTTGTTCTCTTCTAGCCAAGATAAATAATAATCTCTTTCCTCCTCTGCCATTCACTTACCCCGTCTAGTTTAGCTTTCTTTACCACCCATTCCTCTCTGCCCCAAGTCACCAATTACTCAGTTACCTAATCCGAGAAAGAATTCAAGTTCTTTCATCTCTTGGATACCTTCACTACATTGAGAACTCCCTTCTTCGTGACACTTCTGTATCACCACTCTCGCCTTCGTTTTTATTTACTCCTGTCTGCCTATGTTTTAAATATGGTGGTCCCTGGATTACTTATTTCTGGTTCTGTTCTTTCGTACAGTTTTCGTAGGCAGTTTTATCCATTCTCCTGACTTAAACCTTCCAATTTTATATTTTCACATGAGAGTTTTTCTCTCCTGAGTTCTAGAGCTACCTATTTATTTAATACACATGACTTTCGAATATACCAGAAGTACCAGAACCATCTGTACTCATCAGCTTTCTTTACTTTTACTTTGTTTCTCCTTTGTTCCCCATTTTAATGGCAATTAAGTTCTACCAGTGCATAAGCTAGAAACCTTGATTTTCCTGGATTTCTTCTTGTCCTTCATCTTCCTCCCAAACCTCAAACCTTAACCTAATTTGTTACCTAATGCTGTATAGTGTACCTCCTCAAAAGTATATCTTTTGAATCTTATCTGTTTTTCTTAGTCACTGCTGCTCTAGGTTAGTCTCTTGCCTGAACTGTTTTTGTAGCCTTCTAACAGGTGCTTCTGCTTGTTTTGTTTTGTTTTGTCTTGTTTTTGTGTCAGAGCAATATTTATAAAACGTAACTCCAATAATTCACTTTCTTGCTTAAAATACTTAATGGCTTTGGCTTTCCCTTATTGGATAAAATCTAAACTCTTCATGATATGACTATACCTGCATTTTCTAGCTTGATTTTTCCTGCCAAGTCCCTCTTATCACACTTTACTTTCTGGGAAATGAACTTTCTGAAACACTGTATGTCAAGAATGTGTCAAGAAATTTTGTACCTTTATGCCTTTGCACATGTTACTCCCTTTTTGGGGATTTCTTCCCTCTATTAATTGTCATTTATTTGTTTTTTTAAAAAAGTTATCTGGACATACCTTCTCTCGGTGTCCTCTTGTCCCTAGAGTTTAGCCTATCATTCTCTTCTTAAATAAGATCTTATACATTATTCATAGCATTTATTACAGTGTATTATAATTGTGTATTTCCTCTGTGTCCTTGAGGTAATACTTATGTAGGAGGAATTGAATACACTGGTAAAGGCCATAGGCTTTTCAGTAATTTCTAAGTTTGAATTTTTATTTCTGTCTCTCACACCTGCTCTGATTTTACTAGATAGTCAGTTACCTTATATTACAAAATGAAGGTGATAGTACCAGCCTCCAGGTGGCTTTAGGCATTATGTGAGAGAATGCATGTAACATTTTAAAGCGAACCAATAGCGGTATATTTGAATAATAACCTTTGGATTATATTGTTTTAGTAATGCATACTTTAACTTGAATCACACAAGTGATTGGTTAAAATATATATATATCATTAACAACAGGTTTTACTTTTTTATTTTAAAGCATTTTTTTCTTTTTTTAAGAACCAAAGACATTTATTTGAGCAAAAGGATTCCAATCCGGGGGACAGAGGGGAGTAAAAAAGGGATGGATGTAATACAACAACAATAAAATTTAAAAAAAAATAAAAAAATAAAAAAAAAGGATTCCAATCCAAAGAGATGCAAATTCAGGTAGCAACCCAAACTGTACTCCAGAGAGACTAAAGACAGACAGGACTTACAACCATAAAATCCACAAATGTAAATCTTTAATGTGAAAGAAGATTGCTGAGTAGGTTGCTAGGAGCTGATTAGCTCCAATATGTAAATGGGGGAAGCACAGACAACAAGGAGGATAGGAAGTACACATGTCCATACAGCAATTGTTGCAGGATGTTTATGGCTCAGTCTTGACCTGAATTCAGCAACTGGTTAGCAATTTAATAGCAGCTCTGAGAACTGAGGCACCTTATGCTGAATGAGAAAGCCAGTCAGAGAAAAACAAATACCATGTAATTTCACTCATATGTAGAGTCTAATGAACAAACTGAGCTAACAAGTAATGTAGAGACAGACTCATGGATAGAGAGCAGGATGACAGCTATTGGGGGGTGGTGAGGGATGGCGGGATTGAGCAATAAAAATGGACTCATGAACATGGACAATAGTGTGGTGGTTGCAGGGTGGGAGGGGTGTAAGAGGGCTAAATTAAAGCAATTTTTAAAAGTTGATTATGCTGTTACAGTTGCCCCAATTTCTTTTCCTTTGCTCCCCTCTGCCCAGCACCACCCCACTCCAGCAATCTCGTCGCCCTTAGTTCATGTCCATGGGTCATGCATATAAGTTCTTTGATTTTAACCTAACCTGTACTATTCTTAACATCTCCCTGTCTAATTCTGCACCCACCAACTATGCTTCTTAATCCCTGCATCATTACCCCCCTTTTTCCCCTTCCCTCTCCCAGCTGACACCCATGCACATGTTCTCCATACCTATGATTCTGTTCCCACTCTGGTTGTCTGCTTAGTTTATTTTTGTTTTTATATTTTAGATACTGTTGGTAGTTGTGAGTTTGTTGTCATTTAATGTTCATAGTTTTGATCTTCTTTTTCCTAAATAAGTCCCTTTTAACATTTCATAGAATAATGGCTTGGTGATGATGAACTCCTTTAGCTTTACCTTGTCTGGGAAGCATTTTATCTGCCCTTCGATTCTAAATGATAGCTTTGCTGGATAGAGTAATCTTGGTTGTAGGTCCTTGCTTTTCATCATTTTGAATACTTCCTGCCAGTACCTTCTTGCCTATAAAGTTTCTTTTGAGAAATCAGCTGATCGTTTTATAGGAACCCCTTTGTAGGTAACTTCTTTTCTCTTGCTGCTTTTAAGATTCTTTATCTTCAACCATAGCATTTTAATTATGTGTCTTGGGGTGGTCCTCTTTGGATCTAGCTTGTTTGGAACTTTCTATGCTTTCTGGACTTATGTGTCTTAGTTCCTTCACCAAATTAAGAAAGTTTTCCTTTATTATTTTTTCACATAAGTTTTCAATTTCTTGCTCTTCCTCTTCTACTTCTGGCACCCCTGTGATTTCGATGTTGGCACATTTAAAGTCTTCCCAGAGGTTCCTAAGCCTCTCCTTTTTTTTTTTTTTTTTTTTTTTTCATATTTCCTCATTCTGAACTGGTTGACTCCTTATTTCTTCCTTACATTCCATATTGTTGATTTGAACCCTGGCTTCCTTCCCTTCACCATTGGTTTCATGTGGGTTTGCCTTTGTTTCACTTAGCATAGCCTTAACTTCCCTTCTGCGATTGCTGTACGTAAGCATATCTGTCAAGTCTGTGAGCATCTTTTATTACCAGTGTTTTGAACCCTGCATCTGTTAGGCTGGCTGTCTCCTCAACTTGACAGCTTTCTGTGTTTGCCTCTGTGTTTTAGGTAGAGCTGTCACCTGTTACATTGTAAGGGACAGAGCCTTAGGAATTCCTCAGTGCAGGGTGACTCCTTTCACCACGTGTGGCACTGTGTGTGGGGGAAGGGGCTGAGAGGAAACAAATGCCACTTACCAGTTGAGACCAGTTATTTTTTCTCCCATGCAACCTCCGCTGGTTTTCACAGCCAGAAGCAATGTGATTCTAGTATCTTCTCCAGTGCCAGAACGGTGAGCTGAGCAGTCTGGGCGCTGGGCTCACTTCCCAGGTTTAAATGTATGAGGGCGCTTTTTGCCACAGCCTCAGCTCCTGCACTGCTGCTGTTCTCTGCCCCTCCTCACTCCTGCCTGTCTCTGAGTATTTATTTCTTTAATTTATCTGTTGTTGTACTTCCATGTAGCTCAGTTTCCTGGAACTGGTGGTTTTTATTTAGTTTTGAGGTAGATGTAAATTTCTTCTTAGCTGTGAGGGAGACCCAGAGTGTCTGCCTGTGCCTCCATCTTGGCTGGGAGTTCCAGGTTTTACTTTCTAATATATATATATATCTAATACTTTATAGTTAAGTTTTACATGTTTGCCATCATTCCTTTGTAAATATATTAACAAGGAAATTAACTTTTTTACAATTCAGTTTTTCTTTTATTAAAAAAAAAAATTTATTATTTTCCAGAGGGGAAGGGAGAGAGGCAATCAATGTATGGTTGCCTTTCACCTGCCTCCAGCTACCAAGCTGGCTGGAGACTTGGCTTGCAACCTGGTTACGTGCCCTGGCTGGGAATTGAACCAGCAACCTTTGGGTTTGCAAGTTGGTGTCTTATCCACTGTGCCACCAGCCAGGGCCAAGAAATTAACCTTTAAAAAATTATAAAAAGTTGTGTTAATAAAGGTAATAATGGCTGAAAATAAGATAACAGATCTGTTGTGTGGAGGCCATCATGCATTACTTTTACTCTGTCTTAATTTTTTTTTCTCCCTGGAGGTTTTGAATTTAAAAATACACCATTGCTTTTGTTAGGATGGCAGATTTATTGCTTTATGCTTGTAGTAGTTTTTTGCTTAAAATGTTTTTGCAAGATGATTTCCGAATTCATCTCTACATCTTTGTTAATATCAAAGGGCAAGCCAATATTTAAGAATGGTTTTCGTGCAAGACTATGTAAGAGTTGAGTGCAGCTGTTTTAAACTAATTGAGTGATAAGTATGCACCAACAATTGCTCTTCTGCCCTGAATGTGACATGAATGGAGGAAGAAAACACTTTAGTAGCAAACAACATTTTAATGAACAGAACATACTTTGTTTTGTAATTAGAGACCCCTTTATATGTATCAATATATGTATACAGAGGAATTTGCTTATTGCGGCTAATTCCTGAAAGCACTTTATATGTATAAAAGAAACTTTATAGGAATTCACCTAGGTACAATTTTTTAAGTTTACATAAAGAGAGGGCATTGAAATTAATTAGGGGCAAATTTTAGAGTATCTGTTTCTTCTAGTCCCTGGGCTCTGGCTTTAGAACCATGTTCCTATTAAAGTTCTTCCATTCATTTATTCATTCAGTTACTAATCATTTTTTGGGAACCTAACATGTGTTAGGTTCAGAAGATGAGTATGTATTTTCTAGAATAATAGGAGTGACACTTCCCCCCCAGAACTGCCTCCCTTTCCCTCACTTAGTGGTGGCATTCTCTTAAAAAATATATTTAGGCCCTGGCTGGTAGCACAGTGGTTAAGGCGCCGGCCTGTGAATCCAAAGGTTGCAGGTTCGATTCCCCAGCCAGGGCACATAACCAGGTTGCAAACCAGGTCTCCAGTCAGGTCTGTGGCTGGAGGCAGGTGAAACGCAACCATACGTTGATGTCTCTCTTCCTCTCTGCCTCTCTCCCTTCCCCTCTTTCTAAAAATAATGAAATAAAATCTTTAAAAAAAAAAAAATATATATATATATATATATTTATGCACTAGCTAGTTTTCAGAATTGAGATTTGGTTATAGTGCAGTGCTATTTCATATTTATTGTGACTTGGGAAACAACTTTAAAGATTAGGTTCTGCAAATTTGAGTATGCCCTATGATAAACTTTCCCAAATGTATATTCTACCAGCAGTCCCCAATATTTTTGAGACCAGGGACAAGTTTTGTGGAAGATAGTTTTTCCATGGACCAGGGTTGGTGGGGGGATGGTTTCAGGATGATTCAAGTGCATTACAGTCAAGCTCACCTCCTGCTATGTGGTATAGTTCCTAACAGATCTAGACTGGTATTGGTACCAGTCTATGGCCCAGAGGTTTGGGTACCCCATCTTTACACAAAAGGAATAGTTGCAGTTCGTGCAGGTTTTTAGAAGTAATTTAAAAGGAAGAGACATGCAGAGTAAGTTTGCCAAAAATGAAAATATCAATCTAAAGTGTTTGATTATGGTTTAAGATGTTCCAGAATTAATTCTTATGCTTATGACAAAACGGCTTGTTTTCTTTTTTTTAATATTTTATTGTTGTTGTATTACATCCATCCCCTTTTTACTCCCCTCTGTCCCCTTCCTCACCCACCCACTCCCCCACCAAAGTCAGTCCCACTTGTTGTCCATGTCCATGGTTCTTCCATACTAGTTCCTTGGCTTGTTTTCTTTTTTAACTGATTTTCAAATGCCCCTTTCAGATTCTAAAGCTTTAAGTGATAAAAGCATTTGTTGAGAACTTTCTATGTGTGAGCAATTTATCTTAATTTTCATTAGGGAAACTAATATTATCTTCATGCGAAAACTGAAATATAAAGTGATAAGGCTGCAAGTGTCTTGTCCAAGATCCCTGGCTACTAACCTTTAGAGCCAGCACTTGAATCAACAGTCTGATCTCAGAGTCCACAATCTTAACTACCAGACAGCAGTAGATTTTAGACATCTTTTCTCTCCTATTAACTTTATTTGGGGCAGGTGAGCCACTTCATAACCTCTGGATCTTGTTTTTTTTGCATCTGTCAAATAAAGATAGAAAAATCAGCTCATTTCCAGGCAATGACTTCTGCAGAGAACTAATGTGATAATAATGTTTCTAAAAATGCGTTATAGGAATTTCAAATGCTATATAACTGTACTTTTAATATTGTAAGTTAGAATTTCTCAGCTACAGTAGTCTCATTTAAGCAACACATGTTCAGCACTATGGCATGTCCTGTCAGTAATGTTAATGAGTGATAGAAGGGTGGGTTAAATTTATAGTCCTTATCAGTATTTTTACACCTTCCTCTCAAGCTGCCTGAGCAGATAGAGTCATTCTTTTATATTACAAGTTGTGCTATATTTCTAGGCACTGAAAAAGAATATTCTTTTTTTTTTTCAGTTATATTTAATAGGTTATAAAGCACAATTTGAAACTAGGTTTTAGCCTCATTGGCCACTCAAAGGCAGATTTGCTGATAGGGAATCCAGAAATGAGATATGTTGCTTTAGTTCAAAATACAGTAGTGAATTTGAGACAGAAAAACATTTCTTAGGAATGTGGATGGGCCTAAGCTTGTGTTAACACTATCTGAAGAACAGATGTGGATGCAGCTGGTAGAGAAGGATGGTCTTGTCACATGCTAGTCTTCATTTAGTTAGTTTGTAAGATAACATCAGTACTGTTACTGCTAAAGTGGAAAGATGAGGTGTGTCCCTGCGAAATGCAATAAATTGAATGGGGATAATCAAGAAATTTGGGGTTTAAAATAACAAAATGGATTTCATAAAAGGGATATTAAAAATCATGCTTCCTAAAGAATAAACAATTTAAAGTATAGTGGGCTCTTAGTCTCTTAAACAATTAATACGAAGCACATAAAGAAATTTTCATCTCATTTTGCATTTGAAACTATCAAAGATGTGATTTGTTTAGACCAGAGCTAATAAAAATATAATACAAGTCACTTGTAATATTAATTATTCCAGTGGCCATATAAAAATGGAAAAAGAAACAACTGGTGAAGTTAATTTTATTAATATATTTAATCCTGTATATCTAGAATATTGTCCTTTCACCATACAGTCAGCATAAAATAATTGTCTAAGGTTAATTTGCTTAAGGTCAAAATTCTTGTAGCAGGGCAGGGATTTTAACACCAAGTCTGATTCTAAAATCTTGCCCTGTTCACTGTACTGTTCTAAAGTATAGTCACCTAGCATAGGTAGGTAAGTGAGATGTAGTTCTGTCATTTCTCAGCTATTTTTGATTCATTGCAGTGACTTACGATTTAGTTATTCCTTATTTTAAGATATAAAGGGCTTCTTAGTTTACAGTACAAGTAGTATCCCCTAAATTCTCTCTCATATTTTTTTTTTTTAAGATTTTATTTATTATTTTTTAGAGAGAGGGGAAGAGAGAGAGGGAGAAAAACATCAATGAATGGTTGCCTTTCACCTGCCTCCAGCCACAGACCTGGCTGGAGACCTGGCTTGCAACCTGGTTATGTGTGGTGCCCTGACTGGGGAATCGAACCAGCGACCTTTGGGTTCGCAGGCTGGCACCTTATCCACTGTGCCACCAGCCAGGGCTCATATTTCTTATTAGGAGTATTCCTTGTTATTCTTTTTACCATTTCCTATTGCAAACTGCTTTGTACAGCTTTTCAAATTAGACATGTAGGAGGCAGAGATGACCTTTTGATTTTGTCACATGACTATCCTATCTTGGTAGAGAAGGTAAAAAAGTCAGCTTCTGTTGAGAAAAATGAAAACAGAAAACTTATGTGGACATAAAAATTTTAAAGGGTTTCAGTACTTAATTTTGAGAAAGATTTTGGGATACTTTTATATACCACAGTCTTTGAATTACAAAAATTGTCTTTTTTTTTTTTTTTTTTTAACAAGATGTTATTTAATGGTAGTTTATTCCTAGTGAATGTTTGCTTACAAAGATAGGCTATTTCCTTCCAATAGGAAAATGGGTAGTCCTTAATTTTTGAATGGGTTGTCTTCCAGGTTGTGTATAAAATAGTTGTTTGAACTTAGAACATGTTTAACTATTGTTTTTACGTTTAGGTTTCAAGGCTAGCCGATAGAAGCCTATTTTAGCATTAATGTAGTATTGGTTTAAGTTTTGGATCCTAAGATCAGTGGATCATGTTCTGTGGAAGTTGGATGAGGAAGGAGCAAGTTTATTTTTGGCATTTTATGTTTTTGTTTGTCATACTTTTGATCTCTTAATTCCTGTTCTTATACTGGCCTAAGCTTTCTACTGTTCAAATAATCTTGGTTAAACATCTAGGTGCTCAGTAATTAATTTTTTTTGCAACAGCTTTTTAGTCTGCAGCACATTTCTTGAATTACCTTCATGAGTACAACCTTTCATTTGAGAATGGACTGCATTATTTTTTAACCAGTTTGTCAGTTTGGTGAATATAAATGCCTTATTAGAAATTTGGCCAATGCTAATTTTGGTAAAAAAAGTAGTAGGGACATTTTCCTTAGTATTGCAAAATGGCTTTGCAGGTAAATATTAGAGGGCAATTTTTATTATTTTATTCTATTTTTAAAAATATTTTATTTATTACTTTCAGAGAGAGGGGAAAGGAGGGAGGCAGAGAGGGAGCAAGACATCAATGTATGGTTGCCTTTTTCACCTGCCTCCAGCTACGGACCTGGTTGGAAACCTAGCTTGCAACCTAGATATGTGCTCTGGCTGGGAATCGAACCAGCAGCCTTTGGGTTCGCAGATTGGCACATTTCCACTGAGCCACCAGCCAGGGCTAGTAATTAATTTTAAAAAACTGAGATTTAATTGACATAAAATGTATTTTTTTCATAAAATGTATTTTTAGCTGCGTAATGATTTGATACATGTGCATATTATGAAATTAACCTCAATAAACTTTAGTTAACCTTATCACTACACATTATTGCAGTTATTTTTCTTGTGATGAGAACTTTTTTAAAAGTATATTTTTATTGATTATGCTATTATAGTTTTTTACCTTTTGCCCCCCTTTGCCTGGCACCTCTTTCACCCCCAGTAATCCTTTCCCTGCCCTATAGGGTTCATGGCCATGGATCATGGCCATTTTCTGGCTGCTCCATTTCCTATAGTATTCTTTATATATTTATTTATTTATTTTTAGAGAGAGGGGAAGAGAAAGAGAAAGAGGGAGAGAAACATCAATGTGTGGATCCACCTTTCCTATGCCCCCAGTGGGGACCTGGCCTGCAACCCAGGCATGTGCCCCAATGGGAATTGAACCTGAGACCCCCTGCTTGCAGGCTGGAGCTCAGTTCGCTGAGTCACAGCAGCCAGGGTTCCTATATTGTTCTCAACATCACCCTGCTCATTTTGTACCCACCAGTTATGCTTGATTCCTGCACCTTTTCCCACATCTTCCCCCTTCCACCTCCCTCCTGACAACCCTCCAAATCATCCCCATGTCTTTGATTCTGTTGTTGTTCTGGTTGTTTGCTTAGATTGTTTTTATTTTTTAGATTCATTGTTGATAGTTACAATTCTGTTGTCATTTTACTGTTAATAGTTTTTTATCTTCTTTTTCTTAAATGTGTCCCTTTGACATTTCCTATAGTAAGAATTTGGTGATGATGAACTCCTTCAGCTTTGCCTTGTCTGGGAAGCATTTTTATCTGCCTTTATATTCTAAATGATTATCTTGGTTGTAGGTCCTTGTTTTTCATCACTTATAGCCTCCTTTTGCTGTCAGTTTCTTTTGAGAAATCATCTGACAGGCTTATGAGAACTTCTTCATAGGTAACTCTCTTCTTCTCTCTCGCTGCTTTTAAGATTTCCCTTAACCTTTGGCATTTTAATTATTTGTCTTTGTTTGGTCCTCTTTGGGCCTGGCTTGTTTGGAACTTTCTGCGGTTCCTGGACTTGCATGTCGACTTACTTCACCAATTAGGGAAGTTTTCCTTCATATTTTTTCATAGACGTTTTCAATTTCTTGCTCTTCCTCCTCTTCTTGCACCCCTATGATTCAGATGTTGGCACAAAGTTGTCCCAGAAGTTCCGAAGCCTCTTACTGTTTTTTCTTTTTTCTTTTCTTCTTCAATTCTTGTTTCTGTATTGGTTGACTGTTTCTTCCTTGTGTTCCAAACCATTGATTCGAACCCTGGTTTCCTTCTTTTCACGATTGTTTTTGTGTGGATTTTTTATTTCAGTTAGTATAAGCCTTCACTTCTTCCCTATGTGTTTGTTGTACTCAAGCATGTCTGTCAAGTCTATGAGCATTGTTATCACCAGTGTTTTGAACTCTGCCTCTGTGTGGTTGGCTATTTCCTCATCACATAGTTCTCCCAATGGCACCTCATTTAGTTCTACTGGCACCTTGATCAGCTCCCTCCTTGAGGCCATATTTGTTTGTCTCTTCAACTAGACAGCCTCCTGTGTTTGCCTCTGTGTCTTAGAGCTGTCGCATCTGTTATGTTGTAAGGGGTGGAGCCTTAGGTATTTGTCAGTGTGGGATGACCCATTTCACCGCCTTGTGCTGTCTGGATGAGTATTACTTCTTTATGTTTTTGTTTTATGGACTTCTGTGCAGTTTGATTTTCTAGTCATTCTGTTTTTTTGTTTTGAGGTAGATGTGATAATTTTTCTTATGGTTGTGGAAGGAGGCGAAACAGTCCATCTTAGCCAGGAGAAGTGATGATAACTTTTAAGATTTCTCTTTTGACAACTTTCAGACACACAATATAGCATGTATTGTTAAATATACTCAATATACTCATCATACATTACATCTCTGGGGCTTATTACCTTAAAACTGGAAGTCTGAACTTTCTGACTGCCTTTGCCCATTTTATCCAGCCCCCTAGCTGATTTCTGGCAAGCAACAATCTGTTTATTTATGAGTATTTTGTTTTTTGTTTGTTTTTTATTTTTCAGATTTCACATATAGGTGAGATCATTACTTTTCTTTCTCTTTCTGACTTGTTTCACTTAGCAGAATCCCCTAAAAATAGTAGGTCCGTTTATTGGGTGGTTTGCAAGTGGAAACATTGAGAAATTTTAATGCATGATTAGGTTACTTTGTCCAAGGTTATAGATCAGAGAGGAGAGTTATGGAATTATGTTATTGATTAAATATGACTTAAAAGCTCATCCTCTAAATGATTGCACTACATATTGCGTTGCATTCTCATATACCTTCTTCTGTACCAAATCCTAATAACTCCATTTGTTACTTCAGCTACTTTTAGTTAAATGCTAGGGAAAGCCTTTAAATTAATTGTAGAATCCTGATAATACAATTATGTAATTTTTTTTTTTTTTTTTTTTAAATTTTATTATTGTTGTATTACATCCATCCCCTTTTTGCTCCCCTCTGTCCCTCCACCCACCCACCCATTCCCCCCCAATTATGTAATTTTATGGTAAAATTTGATTATCTGTAGTAAAGATTGAGCCAATGGAATTCATTTAGCTTAACCTCTAAATCATCCTTCATCCTTGTATGTGTAGTAGTTGGGTTGCCCACATTTTTTCAGTTAGCATTTGTGTCAGTAGTTCTTAATTTATAAGCTATGAACATTATGGGAATGTGCATTACAAAGTATTGTCTGAGGACCTAACACATGATTTGTTCCTCTCATGTTACACTATTATTTTTCAACTGTATATCAATTTTGCTATAACTATAAAATTATTGTATTTATGGTAGAATTTTGTCATGCTTTCTTGGTAAGTGAATACAAAAAGTATTGTGGGGATATAAATGAATAGGTCCCTTTACTTAAAGAATAGAGAACCATTGCTTAAAGCCTGCTGTAAGGAAATTATGTATACTGTTTATATTTTCAAATTTGTTTTCAAAACATTCATAGTAAGTGTTTAAATGACTAACTGGCCCAACTACCAACTGGTAAAAGTCCCTGAACCCTTGAGATGTTCATACTTTAAATACAAGATCTTTATTAACCCAGATTCTGTCTCTGATTAGTGAAATTTCTGGCATTGAAAATCAAGGCATTGTAAAAGATTTTTGGCAGGAGCCTTCCTTTTTGGCCTTCCTTTTCATCTCTTTCTCACTCATAGATTTTCTAAGAACTCTTGTCATTTCTTTTCAGTACCTCTATGCCAGAGACAAATGAGGAATGGAATAGTGATATATTGTGTTAATCTATAAATTGAGTGCTTTTTTCTTTTTTATAAGATTTTATTTATTATTTTTATAGAGAGGGGAAAGGAGGGAGGAAGGGAGGGAGAGAGACATCAGGTTACCTTTCACCTGCCTTCAGCTAAGGACCTGGCTGGAGACCTGGCTTGCAACCTGGTTATGTGCCCTGTCTGGGAATCGAACCAGCGACCTTTGGGTTTGCAGGCTGGCACCTTTCCACTGAGCCACCAGCCAAGGCTTGAGTGCCTTTTTAACAAGAAATTTTATTCTAGGATTGGAAATAGAAGGAAAAGCTAAGATATATTACTTCCTTTTCCATATTTCTGTGCTAAGTCACAAAATATCCCATTTTACATTAGGTTACTAGAGTCCCAGAGAAGGTAACTTGCTTAAGGTCACAAGTCATAAATGTTAGAGCTAGCATTCTTTGTTCCAGAGATTTTTTTTACCATTTTACCTCACAGCTTTTCAGTGTGAAGAGATTCTTTTCATTTATGTAAATGATGTGACTTAAGAAGTAAACATTACTCAGATGAAAATTTTTACTTTAAAAAATTGTACTAGGTTGAAATGTATATGAAACAGGTATAAATTATACTAATACTCTGCTATCCAAGAAGAAAAAAGTAAATGTCACCTGATTACTTTAAAAATATTTAGCACCTTTCAAAAAAATCTGTGATTTGGGGACTGAAAAATGAAATTATGATGATTTAGTGACCTTGCCTGAATTTTGTTTTAGACAGAATATCAGTTCAAATGCAATTTTAAAATCTGTAATTTTTTGTTGGGTTGGTTTAGATTGCTAATTTTACTTATTTTAAGCCACCATGCCCTATCTTTAAAAAAAATTCGGCTAAATTGTGTTGGGATTATAATGCAGAATAAAAGACAGATTCATCAATAGCTGCTTAGAGATGAAGAACCATAGTGTAAGTATTGTAGTTAAGTAAAAATCCATCACACATGTTTAAAAAGCAGAAATAGCTTTTAGTAGAGTATATAATTTGGGGTGGGGCGTAAAGAGCTTAAAGTAGTAAATCAGAATTTTGGTGAGTTAATCTGCTAACTAGAGAATGTAAATAAATAGGTTATTTCATGCTTTGATTTACAAGAGCTTTTTTTTACTAATTGACTATATGGTTGTTGCCATACTTTTCTTTTTGTCTATTTTTGGTAATACTCTGAAAGAAGGGAAGTCACTCTGCATGAATAAAAGCAGATAAACTTAAAGTCAGCATTTTTGGCATATAAGATGATCAAAATTCTAAAGGAACTTTTGAAGTCAGTTGCTACTTTGGGCAGTGAAGTTTGAGAAAAGATGTTTTAGTTGGGCTCTTGATTATAAAGACAGTCTTAAACTGATGGTTTACTTTGGGAGTGTATGTGGCCTGGGATTGTAAAGACTTTAGGAATCAGTTCAATTTAGGGGTCTAGATCTGTGCTTGTGTCTGTCTAAGAACTCTGCTAGATTTTGTATGCATGCTTTCATTTCTTAAAATAGCTCTAAGAGCCAGGTAGTTATCATTCCTTTTAGATGAGGACACTGAGGGTTAGGGAGGTTAAGAAACTTGCCTAACCAAGATTTGAATGCAGATAATCTGACTCCCAACATGGGTATTTGTTTCTGTGCTCTCTCTACTCTCTCCATGGTTTGTATTATCTCATTGTATTTGTTTTTGGCTTTCTTTTGGAATTATTCCCACCCCCCCATTAAAAAAACATCTTATATTCTATGGACTAGAAGTTCTTAATACCGTTGCCCCATGAGTCTTAAAGAAGCTATAAATGGATTCCAAGTGAATAGGAACTTGAAATTGCATGCATACTTTAAAATGTATGTGCAGTTTTCTGGAGAGAAGGTCAAAATCTAAAATGGGTCTTTGATCCTCCAAAGTAGTAATGATCACTGCACTATCACCTGCTCTAGGGAATGTACAGTGAGTTTTCATCTTGTATTCCTGAGCACCTTATTGTATGAAATTTAACAAATTAGAGGTCTTATGTGGGGAAGTAAGCTTGAAATTAGTAATAATTTGGGAATTTTAAGATGCTTGAGTAAGTTTACTAAGTGGGTTTTTAATTTTTAATTTTTTTGAAGATTTTATTTATTAGTTTGAGAGAGAGGGTAAGGGAGAGAGGGAGAGAGACATCAGTGTGTGATTGCCTTTCATCTGCCTCCAGCTATCAATCTGGCTTGCAATCTGGTTATGTGCCCTGGCTGGGAATCAAATCAGTGACCTTTGATTTCTTAAGTGGGTATTGTTAAAGCATCAGGTTTATTGGTTCAGAAAACTTTGTTGTTGCTGACTTGTTGAGATTTCCAAGTGTAGTATATAGTAAATAAGTGCTACGAAGTAAGATTTTTGAAGTCAAAGCATAGAGCACAAATTAATCATGGTCACAAATGTCATTGAGTCCCCTAGATTTAGAGGCTGCCATATGGCCTCTCATTTAGACCATCTCCCTCAACCCCCCTTCTAGTATAAGGATAGACTGTTGTAGTACCTAATGAAGTATTAAGGACCATAGTACAGCTTTAAACATTGCACTCATACTAAGTGATTCAAGTATTTATACTATCTGAGCCACAGGGAAGCAGAGTAAGGGAGAAAAGAGCATCATCATTTCTCTCATCTCAGGTTTTGTCAAGGACATGTGCTTATTTGCTCATAATAGTCAATAGAATAATTTTGGGGAATTGCATTCATTTTTAAGTATTCAATCGCACACATGTGTTCTCATACAAGAAGCTGTAGAAGTTAGGTAGAGACATGAGGTGAAAATCTGGTATGATTTCAGTGCGTATTGTACTTTCTGGCCATTGTGTTTACATGGAAGTATGGGTTTCACTCTTAAGGTTCCATATGTTATAAACAATAAAAGTCTTAGCCTAGTTAGTTTACTGAATGTAAAGACTGCTTACATTTTGTTTTATTCATTTTTTAAAAAATATTTTATTAATTTATTTTTAGAGAGAGAGGAAGGGAGGAAGAAAGGGAAGAGAAACATCAATGTGTGGTTGCCTCTTGCCCCAAACTGTGAGCCTGGCCTGCAACCCAGGCATGTGCCCTGACTGGGCATTGAACCGGTGACCCTTTGGTTCCCAGGCTGGAGCTCAATCCGCTGAGTCACACCAGCCAGGGCTATATACTGGTTTTATTTGTACGTAATGACGACATACTTAATATCCCTCTATTTCACAGGTTACTTTTAATTTCTGCCTGGTTTCTTCCCAAACTAAAAGTCAAAGTACAACTTTTGAGCACACTGCCCATAAACTAAATGAAGAGGATTTCCTTTTTAGCTTCAAATTCAGTTTATGTTTATCTCTGTGCTTTGCCTATCTTTGTATGCAGTTTTCCCTTTTATTAGACCTGTTCTCCTTATCTTCATTTGAGAACTAGAATGAGAAATCCTGTCATTAAAAAATGTTTTTAGTTCTATTGGCCTTTTATTGTACTGCAGCTTTTCTTTTCTTTCTCCAATTTTACTTGCATGTGTCATTGTGTTACACAAAAGTATACTGGTAGTATTTATTATCTCTAGTCATTGAAAATGTTAAATACGTACATTTTGATTGAGAATGTTACTAAAGTAGAAAACCTCTTAATATAATTGTATGAGAAATGCATGTTGCTTTATTGCATTGACAGGTTGTACAGTGTGTCACTGATCCTATTTGGGTCTCCAAATTTTCATTTAGCAGTATTCTTTCAGAACTGACCTTGTTACAATTTCAGTTGTATTTTTGGCAGTGTAAACTGAGGAGGTGTTACAGCCAGTCTCTAGTATTCAGCAGTTGATGTTTAAAATCTCTTAATACAGTGAGCTGTCATCATGTTTAATGAATTACAGTATTGCATTAGCATAAATTCCTTTGGGTGCCAAGTTATCTATTGCACAGATGCTTGGTTTTATTTATAGGTTTATATCTAACCTTTTTGGGCTGACTAGCTTGTACTTTTCACTTGTCACCATGCAATAGCAAAATTCTTTAACTGCTATGCATATGTGTAAATACTCATCTAGTTTTCAGGAGTTTTTCTGAAACTGCTGAAAAAGATCACTCAGACTTTTGGACTTCGAGCAGTATAGTAAGGTAAAGCTTCCATAATTTTCATAGATACACTAATTTGTCTTTATTTGAATGTATTCTTATGCTACCTTTCCTCCTAACATTGGGGAAACTACAGGAATATCTTTGGCTGGCAAAATTAGGTGGAGACAGCAGCCTTATTGTTTCCCTCTAAACAATAAGTTTTGAGCCACCAACACTTAGGGAAAAGTGTATGTGTATTGAGGCAAGATTCATTCATTTTTTTTTTTTTAATATTTTATTATTTTTAGAGAAGGAGGAAGAGAGAGAGGCAGAGAGGGAGAAAGACATCAATGTATGGTTGCCTTTCACCTGCCCTCCAGCTATGCACATGACTGGAGACCTGGCTTGCAACCTGGTTATGTGCCCTGGCTGGGGAATCGAACCTGCGACCTTTGGGTTCGCAGGCCGGCACCTTAACCACTGTGCCACCAGCCAGGGCCGCAAGATTCATTCTTAACTATGTTTTATCTTTGAGTAAGCTGTTGATATTTCTTAAAGTCTTCTCTTATATTAAATTTTTTTTAATGGGAACTTCAATTTTAGTTACTCATTAGATTTAGTAATCAATAATTCTGTCAAGTATTTTTTGAGTTATGGGGGCTCGGTTAAGATATCAGAGTTCATTTTTGGAAGGGATAAGCTATCATTAACATCTTTTATATATATATATATATATATATATATATATATATATATATTCTTCATTTGCTATGTTCTAACTTTCTAACTTAGTAATATTTTTATTTTATTTTAAGTAAATGAAGTCAGTCTTGTTAAATTATTGTTAGGCGAATTGGCCTCTACCTTCATAGGTTAAACATGTAAGAAAGTAGTTGTGAAAATTTATTAAATATTTACTTTTAAAAAATTATTAAATATAAGCCCTGGCTGGTAGCACAGTATATAAGGCGCCGGCCTGTGAACGCAAAGGTCGCAGGTTTGATTCCTCAGCCAGGGCACATAACCAGGTTGCAAACCAGGTCTCCAGTCAAGTCTGTGGCTGGAGGCAGATGAAACTCAACCAAACATTGATGTCTCTCTCCCTTCCCCTCTTTCTAAAAATAATGAAATAAAATCTTAAAAAAAAAAAAAATTATTAAATATAAACACCTATATTTTGGCTGATTTTCTATATACCAGGGTTCTGACATTGTTTTAATAAAAGAGATAGAATCTTATTTGTAAATGTAACATATGAATTAAAAAATAAGACTATTATTCAGGTCTTCCTAAAATAACACAAAACCTTACATTGTAATAACTCCTAGGTTTTTTGTTTTTTGGGTTTTTTTTTTTTTGCTAAAAAGAGGAACTTTTCTTTTTTAGTTTATGATTTTTCAAGAATCTAGATTGAAATGAAAGGAAGAAAATGATCTTATACAATAAGCTGCAGCTCTAAAAAAAATTTTTTTTTTACCTTAACATACTTAGGTATTGAAGTTATCTTACCATTTCTCTGACAGGATTTTAGTACCACCACTAAATATTTTTTGTTTTGTTCTTTATATTTTTTTTCTCTAGCATTTTATTATAAAAAATTTCAAATAGAAAATTGAAAGAATTGTGCTGTGAACATTGGTATACTTTAGATACTATAGTTAAAATTTTCTGTATTCGCTTTATTATATATCTTATCTATCACTCTACCTATTATTCTATATTTTTGAAAAAATGTATTTCAGAGTAAGTTGAAGAAACAGGATTCTTTTTTCTTACATCTTTCATGCATGGTATTAACTAGAATGAGTTATTTTTTTTAATGTAAATTTTGCGTAGAGTCAGATGCATAAATCTTTATTTTTAAAAGTATATATTATTGATTATTCTGTCACAGTTGTCCCAATTATTTCTCCCTTTTCCCCTTCCACCCAGTATCCCCATTCCCTCCAGCAATCTCACCCTTAGTTTTCTAGTTCATGTCCATGGGTTGTGCATATAAGTTCCTTGGCTTATTTCCTTTACTGTTCTTAACATCTCCCTGTCTATTATGCTCCTACCAATTATACTTCTTAATATCTATATCTTTACCCGGATTCTCCCCCCCCCCCCCACTGATAACCCTCTATATGATCTCCATATCTATGATTCTGTTATTGTTCTAATTGTTTGCTTAGTTTGCTTTTGTTTTTTTAGATTCAATTGTTGATAGTTGTGAGATTATTGTCATTTTGCTGTTCATAGTTTTGATCTTCTTTTTCTTAAATAAGTCCCTTTAACATTTCATGTAATAATGGCATGGCAATGATGAATTCCTTTAGCTTTACCTTGTGTGGAAAGCACTTTATCTACCCTTCCATTCTATTTTTTTTTTTAAGTATAGGTAAAATTTTTTTTAGAGAGAGGCAGAGAGGGAGAGAGATATCAATATATGGTTGCCTTTCACCTGCCTCCAGCTACGGACCTGACTGGAGATCTGGCTTGCAACCTCCTTATGTGCCCTGGCTGGGGAATCAAATCAGCGACCTTTGGGTTCGCAGGCTGGCACCTTATCCACTGTGCCACCAGCCAGGGCTTGCCCTTCCATTCTAAATGATAGCTTTGCTGGATAGAGTAATCTAGGCTATAGGTCCTTGCATTTCATTACTTTGAATACTTTTTGCTTGCAAAGTTTCTTTTGATAAATCAGTTGATAGTCATATGGGAACTCCTTTGTAGGTAACGTTCGTCTTTCTCTTGCTGCTTTTAAGATTCTGTCTTTAACATTTAGCATTTTAATTGTCATGTGTCTTCTTGTGATCCTCTTTGGGTCCAATTTGTTTGGGACCCAGTGCTTCCTGTGTGTCCTTCACCAAAGTAGGGAAGTTTTCTTTCTTTCTTTTTGAATAAATTTTCAATTCTTGCTCTTTCTCATTTCATCTCTTTCTGATATCCCCGTGACTTGGATGTAGGCATTTTTGGAAATGGTCTAGAGTCTTCCTTCTTTCTTTGAATTGTTGTTTCTTCATTTTGTGCTGGTTGACTGTTGATTTCTTCCAAATGTCCCAATTCATTGATGAACCCCAACTTCCTTCCCTTCACTATTAGTTCCATGTGGAATTTTCTTTATTTTACTTAGTGTGGTCTTCATTTCTTCCCATATGTGTTTGCTGTACCCAGTGAGTTTTGTGAGCATCCTTATCACCAGTGTTTTAAACTCTGCATCTGATGGGATGGCTATCTCTATTTTGCTTAGTTCTTTTTATGGAATTTTGATCTATTCTTTCATTTGGGCCATAATTCTTTGTCTCTTCAATTTGGCAGCCTCTCTGTGTTTGTTTCTGTGTATTAGGTAGAGCCACTTTGACTGCATGTCTTGGTGCACCTGTTACGTTGTAAGAGGCAGAGCCTTAGGTATTATCAATTTGGGGAAACCCATTTCACCAGTTTGTGGCCCTGTATGAGGGGAAACAGAGAGGTAACAGTGCTGATTGCTTGGCACTCACCCCTTTTCCAGTCACTTCACTCACTTCCCACATGCAACTGGCACCCCTCTAACTGCTGCCCTGGTGGTGGTTCCCAGAGTGGGTGGGCTCGCATACCTTCTAGAACTGTGGGGGCCTCTTAAGTTGACTCTCCTGAGAGATGGGCATTTTCTTCTACCTCCCCCAACCCCTACTGGTTTTCACTGTCAGAAGCTATGAGGCTATGTGGCCTGGGGTGGGAAATCTCCCCAGGCGATCCTCCAGCTTTTATCTGCCACACTTGAATTTGGGACCACCTGTTCATTGGCCACTGCTACTGCCTTGCCACTGCCACCTCACCTCCAGCACACCTCATCCACTCTGCCCTGACTCCCTGGTTCTGCCCCTCCTACCCATCCTGCCTATCTGGATAAATATTTCCTCTTTAAATCCTTGGTTGTCAGACTTCCATACAGTTCAATTTTCTGGCAGTTTTGGTGTTTGTTTGTTTGTTTGTTTGTTTTAGAGGTTAACTGTGATCCTTCTTCCTTCTTAGGGTTGTGGAGGGAATATGTCTACCTATACCTACACCTTGGCCCTCAGTCCCAGATGCATAAATCTTGAATGTACCATCAGATTAGTTTTGACAGATAATCTAACTGTGTAACTTAACTTTCTCTCTCATGTCCAGTCAGTACTCTTCTCTTCACTAGTCTGATTTTTTCACCATCAGTCAGTTTTGGCTGTTCAACTATATAAGTGGATTCACAGAGAATACGCCTGTGTAAAGTTTTTTTCACTCAGCATGATTTTTTTTTTTCTTTAGCATGATATTTTTGAGATTCATTAATTTGGATTTTCCAGTACTTCATTTCATTTTATTACTCGCAGTTTACATATTTTTGAGCCCTCACTGTATTGTGGGTAGAGATTATTTATTTGCTCCTTCCTGAGTTCTTAAAGCACACTATACTAAACTGCAAGGTAGTATTGATTACATTACGTATCATTGCTGTTTGTTTTTCTCCACCACTGCTTAGAGAGGCATGCTCTCAGAACATAATGTATAGAATATGTTCTGTAAATGCTTGATCAGTTTGTAGTTAGAATTCTTTCTTACAGCTTTTGTTACAGAGATCTCAAATTTGGGATACATCTATAAATGTAATTAGCATTTGAATAAAGACAAGTTTCTTAATTTTTTTTTTCTTCCCTAGGTAGGGAATTTTCATTTTTATGGTGAGTAAATATAAGACTTTTAAATAATGATAAGGTTGAAAGACATCAAGATGTTCTTTGCTATATAGAGTTAAAGAATAAGAACCAATGTATATTGATTGGGTTGGCCAAAAATTCATATTTTTTCCCACATAAAAATAAAAGACATAATTTTCATTTTTATCAGTAACTTTATAGATTTGGATATTTTTGAGTAAGTTGGCTATCTCCTGAGCCATGATGTACTGTTGATTGTATTCAATGTCTGAATTTGGTTGCTATCAACTTCAGCTGGTCCACCCAACCGTGGAGCATTGTCCAGTGAGAAATTTCCAGATTGAAACTTGTAAACCAGTTTTGACATGTTAAGTCAGCCACAACATCTTACCCATATACTGCACAAATCTTTTTATTGTATTTCTGTTGCATTTTTACCCTTCTTGAAATAATAAAAGCATATGCCAAAAATGTTGCTTAGTTTCTCCCCTCTTCATTATTAAAATGGCTACACAAAAATTCACCAATTTTGCTAACTTTCAAAAAAATGCACACTGGTATGATTGATACAATACAGTCTAACAAAATTGTTTCAAATGATGTTAAAGACAACTAAGCATTGCTAGAGCCATTTTATGGAAAGAAACCAAACTAGCATTTTGGCCAACCCAATAATAAGGCTGTTGACAATTTAGTTAGGAGGGGGTTTTTTGTGTGTGTTTTAAAAAGATTTTATTAATTATTTCTAGAGAGAGGGGAAGGGAGAGAGGCAGAGAGGGAGAGAAGCCATACATTTCATCAATGTATGGTTGCCTTTCACCTGCCTCCAGCCGGATATCTGGCTGGAGACCTGGCTTCCAACCTGGTTACACGTCCTGGCTGGGAATCGAACTGGCAACCCTTGGGTTTGCAAGCTGGCGCCTTATCCACAGTGCCACCAGCCAGGGCTAGTTATGAGTTTTGACCTTTTATTCCCTTGGACACGTCAGTTTTCATTATGTTCTTAGTACTTTAATGGCCATGTTTAAAGCCCTTTTTACTTTTTTGTTTTAAGATTTTATTCATTATTTTTAGAGAGAAGGAAAAGGAGATAGGATGAAAGGAAGAGAAACATCAATGTATGGTTGCCTTTTACCTGCCTCCAGCTGGGGACCTGGCTGGAAACCTGGCTTGCAACCTGGGTATGTGCCCTGACTGGGAATTGACCTGGCAACACTTGGATTCACAGGCTAGTGCTCAATCCACTGACTATACCAGCCAGGGCAAGCCTTTTATACTTTTATAGAACCATTGCATTTCTGTCATTCTTTAAGAATAACTTATTTGAAAGTAGCACAGAATTGTTGCCTCATAAAATAAGGCAACTGAGAAGTTGGTATTCCTATCAGATATGAGAAGTGGAGGAGCTTTTGAATTTTTCTCACAGCTCCTTTTTCTTTCATTATCTCCACATAGGTCTGTACCTCTGTAAATCCAGATAGATGCCATAGGGTTAAAATGGAAAAGTTATTTATAAGCAGAACAGGGTAGTATAAGAGTTTACCTTAGACAAACTTTATAGTAGACTGTTTTGTGCATAAAACTTGTCTGTTTTGATTATTGATTTAATATCTATTCACACTTATTTATTAAGTATAGTTGAAGTGAATTGTTCTTATCTTTTAGAATGACCATTTAATAGTGTCATGAAACAGTTGGCAAACTTTCAGAGAACAAATGTGTAATGTGCTGTATCGCAAAAGAATGTTCACCCTGTCCATTTTTAGATTAGTCTGGCTGATGGTGAAATGGAAAAGTGTTTGCCACACAGGTGCAGTGTTCTGCAGCTGTTGGAAACATTTGTCCCCCACCCTCTACCTCCTGCTTCTTCACATATAATTACTCTCTGTTTAAACCATCAATGCTAGGAGATGGTATTTGACAATTTGAATATGTGCTTACAAAAAGATACAACTCAGGTAATTGGTCATTTAGACAGTTGAATTTAACTGCTTAGATGGCTTGAAGTTTCCAAAGACTAAAACAGGTTTAAGGCCATGAAGTTATAAAATTACAAGAGACTGACCTTGAAAGCTCATGTGTGCAGAGTTCCTGCCCTCAAGACTGAACTCTCTGAGGCTTACATAATTTTATTTTTAAAATTTCCTGCAGCTAACTTAAATCCTGGCTCATGGCGGGCATTCTAAGTGCATTTGTGAATATCTTGTGTTGGAAGATGAAGCCAAACTGTTGTTTAGGTAGAATGGTACTTAACAGGAAAATTATGATTTTTTAAAGAAAATGGGTGCCTTGTGGTAAGTTTTATAGCAATTTTATGGAAAAGTGCCATGGCAGCAGAGAGAAGGGGGAATGATTAATGCTGCCTGTGGTGGTCATGGGATACTTTATATTTTGATATATGGTGGAAAATCTTCTCTGAAACTATAATTAGAGAAGCTTGGTTTTGAAGTTTTCCTCACCGGACACACATTAGCATCTTCTCTAACAGCAGTCTTTTCTTCTTTATCCCTGCTTTGGGCATTTTTCATCTATCACCTTGTAAGAAGATTAAAGTTTGCTAATTCCAAATCTGTAAATTCTAGAGAAGAATGCTTTTGCTTTTCTTGAACTAAACTTTTTTTTCCTCAGTTTTTTCTATAATGAATGTAAGCTTTGCAGTTGCAAGTGAGTTTGATTCCCATCTCTTTGAAGCCCAGCTGTGGAAACTACAGTTACGTTAAGGAAGCAGCTTAACCTCCTCATGCATCCAATTCACTGTCCAGGCTTGTTTCTCCACTCCTTTTGGTTTCTGTTCAAATGCATTTTTTAAAAAAATATCGTCTTCTCTGACCTTACTTAATATTGCTTCCTTCTCCCGCATGTCAAGCACCATTCTTATTGTTTTATCTTTAAGGCACTAGAAGCATTTGACATACTATATATTTTAAAAAATGTATTTGTTCATTGTCTCTTCTAACCCCTCTAGACATAATTTCCTTGAGGGTTAGGGATATTTTTAAAATTTTAGTCACTGCCATATTTCTGATGCTTTGTATGAAAGTCCTTTATAAAAGTATTTGGTAAATGTTTATTTTTATTTTTGAGTTATAAAAAAACTTTGGTCATCACAGACTTTTCTTCCATTTATTACTACCAGAATGGAACCTTTCTCAGTATAGTCTGTTTTGTCAACGTTCATATGTTTTGTGAATACCTTTATTGGTTGATATACCATATTTCCCCCATTTATCTAGGAATTCATTGATGGTTGATAATTTTGATCTTAGCCTGAGAGAATTTTAAAAGAACATGATAAAAAGAATCAGTAAAACTACTAACATTTTTGGAATTGATGTGAGAGAGGTTTGGAGAAGAAGCATCAACATGTCTTACAAGTAAGTAGGAAAATATCATTAGATTAGAATTCAAGTTAGAATTGAAGCAAAATGTAATTAGAAATCATTGGACAATTTTGAAGTGCCTAGTAGTATAATTAATAATTAAAGAAACATTTTTAGGAATTTGACTTATACAATCAATAGGATAGTTGAAATGAAAGAAAAGTCAAACCATTGAGGACATTACCAAGAAAAGTTTGATATATATGAGGTTTGAAATAATATGAATAAGAAAATTGAAGGAGAAATGGCCAAAGGGGAAAATTTGAGTAAAAGCAGTAATGTTGCCAGGTATAGAATATGAAAGAGGACAGTAACAGGTCTACAGACACTGAAAAGTTGTATCTTTTCAGGGTGGGAGGGAGAGTCAAGTTTGAAATAGCAACTTGGTATTATTACTTTTAAGATTAAAGAAATAAGAGCTGTAATTTGCTTCCAGGTCCATCCTAGAAAAGAAGTCTAATAAATGAAGTGGCAATATTTTGCTGTGGAATGTTTTTGGAATATGGTTTCTCCTCTACTATTGGCTGATAAGTAGGGAAGGAAGGAATATTTATTTCATTAGGGTTAGCAACATGTGTTATTCCCATTAAAAAGTGTAGGTAATATGGTTGAGATAAAAGATACCAGTGTAGTTTTAAAAATACCAGAATGATCTGGCAGAAGAAAAATTAGACATACAAAGATGTTTCTTTTAGAAATTTCAGGGCCTTTGATTTTTCAGAATTTTTAAAAAATTTATTTTATTTTTTATGCCCCCCCAATTGCTATTTTTAAATGGAATTTTCTAAAACTTGAACCTTAAGGCTACATTTTACTTCTGTTATTAATTCTATAGGTCTCTGTTAATCTAATGGGTGACAGTTGTTATAGGAAATAGAGGAAAACATTTTTTTAACATAAGATGTGTAGGATGGAAAGTATAATGTTGGTTTTTTTTAGCTATGCTATACTCTAGGGTATTTTAGCCCATTAAGACAAGAGGCAGAAATCTAGAAAGCTGCAAAGGACAGAGTAGTGTTTTTCAACAGAATTATTGTTCTGCTCTTTGGCTTTCTCTTTGTTATCTTACCTGCCTCTCACATCCCTGTTGCCCAGAACCTAGACTTTTCCAACTTAACACTTCCCCTTCAGTGTTAACACCCAGAGTAGAATTAAGACGGGTGGGTTTAACTTAAGTAAAGTAGTACAACCAGCACTTTGAAACACTATGCCTAGCACTAGGCATACAAACATGAAAGAGACACATGGTCCCTTTCCTGAGAAACTGGAATAGAGTAGGAGAATATCTACTATCCACAGTAATCCTTGAAGAGCTAGTTTTCCATTTAATAATCTGGGCAAAACATACTTTTGTATATAATCAAAAATAATGCTATCATGGCTTTTTTTCATAGACATTAAAACCTTTGTTTTAGAACTGTATGTTTTAATATATTTTAGAATTATTAATATAAAGAGCATAAAAAAATTTATTGCTCGACCAATTTTTTTTTTAAGATTTTTTATTCATTATTTTCAGAGAGAAGGGCAGGGAGGGATTGAAGAAAGGGAGGGAAACATCAATGCATGGTTGCCTTTCAACTGCTTCCAGCTAAAGACCTGGCTGGAGACCTGGCTTGCAACCTGGGTATGTGCCCTGACTGGGAATTGAACCAGCAACCTTTGGGTTCTCAGTCTGGTGCCTGTCCACTGAGCCACAAGAGGTTTGACCAATTTTAACCAGATTTTTATTTTAAGTAGGTTGACAGGGCATCTTTTGGCAGTACATTTAAATATAACTTTATTTTAACCCTAGCTGGTGGCACAATGGATAAGGCATTGGCCTATGAACACTAAGGCCACTGGTTGTATTCCCCAGCCAGGGCACATAACAAGGTCTCCAGCCAGGTCTGTAGCTGGAGGTAGATGAAAGGCAACCATACATTGATGTCTCTCTCCCTCTCTGCCTCTCTCCTTTTCCCTCTTTCTAAAAATAATAAATAAAATCTTAAAATATGTGTGTGTGTGTGTGTGTGTGTGTGTGTGTATATATATAAAACTTTATTTTTAATTGTTCAAATATTACATTAATAAAAACCGGTATTATTAAAAAGTATCTTTTTAATCCAAACATGTTCTAATTCTTAACACTTCATTTAATTTTTAAGTTAATTTAATTTTTAAGTACCCCCTTAGAGTACTTTTGATCTTCCTTCAAAAGTATTTCTTTTTAAGGCCCTGGCTGGTGGCACAGTGGATAAGATGCCAGCTTGCTAACCCAAAGGTTGCAGGTTAGATTCCCAGCCAGGGCACATAACCAGGTTGCAAGCTTGGTCTCTAGCCAGGTCCATAGCTGGAGGCAGGTGAAAGGCAACCATACATTGATGCTTCTCTGCCTCTATGCCTCTCTACTTTCTCCTCTCCTGAAGATAATAAAATATTTTTTTTTTAAATTCTTTTTCAGCATTAAAAAACCCCTCTTGCTCTATAGAAAAAAAATGCCTAAAAATCCATTAACAAAATCCCTTTAGGTGATAACAGGATACAGTTTTTTCCTTGCCTTTTTTATTGTACCTTGTTAAACTGGTCTCACACATGAACTTTCTTAGAATCAGGCAGTGCCTTGTTCCTATGGGACTTCCTGTTTTCTCAAATAAAAATAGAAAAGCACCTCAGAAAGGAAACTTGGTGAGTGTGAAGTACTTTGTAGGCTCAGTTTTAGTTGTGACCTGGATCATAGAGATCAAGATATCAATGCTATGAATATTTTCACATGTGATTTAAAAATAGATAAGAAGATTTTAAATATATTGAGAGATGTTACATAATTCAGCTGTAAACTTATTTGTATCTTTTTTGGGGGTGGGTATAGGAGGGTTGGTATAGAAAGTACTAAGTCCTTTCCTTATAATATATATTGGAAATCCAATGTTGTTTAATACTGAGACGTAATTCTTGCTACTTTGATCTGTATATTTGTTTCTTGCCAGTTTTCCAGATATTAGCAAGGATTAGTTAGGGAGGTTTTCTTTAGTTATTAGATGTCAGAAGTCTAAATGAATTATTCATTTTAAAAACAGTTTTATTTTCAGAGAAGGGGGTGGGGAGAAAAAGAGGGAGAGAAACAACCATGTATGGTTGATTGCCTCTCTCACGGTCTCAGCTGGGGACCTGGCCTGCAACCCAGGCATGTATGCTGACCAGGAATCAAGTGGCAATCCTCTGGTCCACTTGGTATGGACCACTTGGTATGGCTCAATCCACTGAGCCATACCAGCCAGGGCTTGAAGTATTCATTTTTAAAGACTGTTGTAGACTCCACAAGTAGTAGGAACTAACTTAAGGTGGAAACAAATGTAGTCATTAACGGTAACAATGATTAGTAACATGTATTAAGTGTTAAAGGCTATGTCAAGAATTTTTTATGATTTATCTCATTTAATCCTCACAACAAAATTATAAGGTAGGTGTCATTGTTACATCCTTCCTTTATACTTAGGTGGCAAAGCAATTCAAGGTCATGTTGCTAGTGATGGAGCTGGGACTTGAACCCAGCAGCTCTGACATCAAAGTACCTTCTCTCAATTACTATAGAGAGCACCACAAATTTAAAGTGAGAATCCTAAGTATAGTAGGTCTGAAAAAATATTTCCTCAACTGTTACTATCATGTTTGTTTTATTTGCATGTTTATATTTAGTTTTAGCAAAGTTAACATGCCGGCATTTCAGAGGACTTGTTTAGGGGGATTCTAAGTCTCATTTTTAAAAATGATACTAATAGTTCTCTCTCTTTTTTTCCCTTGATAGTAAAAAACCCCTTTGATGAAACATTTGGAAAAATACAAGTAAGTAAAAGATCATAATACTGATACTTTGTTTTATATTTTATATGATAAAAGCAGTAAGTTGACTATCAACCAAAAATAGTAGTTTAAAAAAGGTTCATTTAGGGTGAGGCAATACATTTTCTTATTTTGAGTGTTCCTTAACAATAGTACAGTAAAATCTGATAGATTTTTCTCCCAAGTAGGGAACTGTTTATCATGTTAATGTAAAAACCACTGTCCAGTAAAATGACAGTGGTATGTTGTCTGGGGTCCTGCCCTTGTCTTTGAAAGTATGGATGTTTTTATAGGTTATTGGATACCCTAGTAGTTTTTGTTATTATACTTTATCCTTTCTCTTTGGATTTTTTACTCACTGGTATGCCTGTTCAACCAGCAGGAAGACAAAAATGTTTAGAAACATTTTTTTTTAATTTATTATTTTTAGAGAGAGAGGCAGAGAGGGAGAGAGACATCAATGTATGGTTGCCTTTCATCTGCCTCCAGCTACAGACCTGGCTGGAGACCTGGCTTGCAACCTGATTATGTGCCCTGGCTGGGAATCGAACCAGCGACCTTTGGGTTTGCAGGCAGGTACCCTGTCCACTGTGCCACCAGCCAGGGCCTAGAAACATTTTTTTATGCTGCCCTTTTATGATTCCGTTTCTTTTTAAAAGATCTATAATGTTAATTTTAACCTAAATTTTATTTACATGAAAAATTTTTTGCCTACCATAATAATAGGCACCTCAGAAATTAAGATATTTGAATTTTGAGTTATAATTAGTTAATTTTTTATTGTAGGAACTGGTAGCAATATAGAATTATATAGAGCATATTATTTGTTGTGGTAAGTAATACTATTTAATCAGATCCACAGAATATTGCCTTAGAGAGATGGGAAGGGAGGGAGGCAGAAAGGGAGAGAAACATCAATGTATGGTTGCCTTTCACCTGCCTCCAGCTACGGACCTGGCTGGAGACCTGGCTTGCAACCTGGTTATGTTCCCTGGCTGGGAATTGAACCAGCGACTTTTGGGTTCACAGGTGGGTATCTATCCACTGTGCCACCAGCCAGGGCTTTGTAATAATTATTTTTAATAGTATTCTATTGTGGGATTACTTGTTTTAAAAGAATTGACGTCACCATTTAAAACACTGCTAGTGGCATTATAATTTAAATTTGTGCAGTGTATTCACTGAACATGGGGAATATACTTTATTTTCTTCTGTATAGTTTTCCCCATGAGGAAAACTGAAGTTCTGAACTTCTAAATAATACTAGTAATTATGCCCTGGCTGGTGGCACAGTGGATAAGGTGCCATCGAACCAAAGGTCGATGGTTAGGTTGCAGGACAGGTTTCTAGTCAGGTCTGTGGCTGGAAGCAGGTGAAAGGCAACCATAGATTGATGTCTCCCTCTCTGTCTCTCTCCCTTCCCCTCTCTAAAAATAAATTTTAAAAAATAATAGTAATTATAGTGAAGATGATGGCAGTTAGCTTATATTATGTACTTATTCTGTGCCAGGAACCATACTGTTTAAAATCCACCTTTATGATACAAAATTTTAAAATATTTTGAGGTGAAAATTGGCTGAGGATAGAAGAGGGAAATATTTAAAGGTGACAATATATGAGAAAATTTGGTAGAATCTCTTTACAGTTCATTTTTTCTACCAAGAATAACTTTGCTTAAGAGAGTATGTTACTCTTTAAGAAAATCTAAACCTTAACAAACACAATTAGAAGGTAGCTATCTGAAATGATAAAACTATTTTTGTTTAATGAAAGATTACATGAAAGCTTATTTTAAATATTGACTTATTGGTAAATCGTTAACTTGTTTTTGGTGTGATTAGGAAAGCCACTAGTTAGGTACATTTCAAGCTGAATGTTAGGAGAGCAGTCTGAATGCAAGAAGACTATAATGAAACTAAACTGGTATAAGTTTTTGTAAAGAAAGTAGCTTTAATGTTTGATTTACATACTTTTCAGATTTACTTTTAGTTTAGCATACTGGTGCTAAACATAATTGAGCCAAAGCCTTTCTCTTTCTCAAAATTGTTTTGTTGACACTAATAACAAAGTTGTAACATCATAACTTAGTTGAGCATTTGGAAGGTACTTGAGATTCTTCTTATATAGAAACATTTATTTTGAATAAATTGTCATTGGAAAAATAATTCTTAAAAAAGCTTATAGTTGAGCTTTTATAGTGCTTAAATTCTTGTATGAGAATGTATGCTATCCAGTATGAGATCCAGTTACATGTGATTAGGTTTTGTTACTCAACTTACCTAATCAAAACATAAAGTATGATTATACTATTAAAGATGTAATCACTGAGTTGAGGGAAAGTATCAAATTTTGGGTTTAGTTTTATTTTCAAAAGAGGAGTGGGGATAGGTTTGATCAGGATATACATATATAAAACAAAGAGGAAATCATCCCTTTTCCAGATAAGGGAGGAAACAAACCATAAAACTCAGCTACTTGAATCTCTAGCCTGATCAGATTTACCTTGGTTTTATGTATCACATCTGCAAGCAACTCTTATCATTGAGTTTCTTCTCATCCTTTTATAACAAACATGCTTATTAAAAACAATTTGGTGCTTTAATATATCGCAAACACATAGCTTCCAGAATCCTGTATTTTAGCCCTGCAGTTACTTTTTGATGTATGATTTTTTTGCAGTTTGGATTTTTAAGCGTATGCAAAAATAAGAATCTGGTTGAGATGAAGTTGAGGGGGTGGGGGACAAAGGGATTAGAAGACAAGTTGTCAGCTGAAGGAATATCACTCGTCTCTAGAAACCATATCACATAAAACCAGAGACTGTGATGGTGGGATCATGGAGCTTTTGATAAGCTTTCATTGAAGAGTCATTTGTTAAAGCTGCATCGACAAAAGAATTTGAATGACACTTGTAGTGTCCAAACTTTTCTCTGTCTCTGAACATACAAGCATGAAAATAAATGGATAAGATTGCATGTTCATTGGGCATATAATTACATTCCCAGCTTTTTATAGCTTGTATAAATTTGCTCGTAGTTGTATTCATCCAAGTAATCTTCTTTTGTTAGACGCTTCAGTAAGAAAGGAAATAATAAAAATACAGCTTCCTCATGAGTTATGAATTTATTTCAAATAGTGTGATACACTGTAATTACCCCTTCTCCTAAACTACCCTTTCCCATTGTTTATATTGGTCTTTCTTAATTGTGATTGCTCTTAAATTGAGGGTCGCATTGCTTTTTAGGTTAGTTGCCAGGTACATAGACATTGCAGTAGTCTGTACTCTGCTTTCAGAGAAATAACCCTGATGCCTAAGTCTATTTTACTTTGGTCTTCCTAAACTTTCACAATGAAGTCAAACTCTTTGTCTTGGTTTCTAGTGCTCTCTAGCATTTCATTCCAAACTGCTTTTCTAGTAGGTTGCTGAGTTGAAGTAAGCTACTAGTTATGTAAGGCATACAGCAATGCTTTTATGCCTCCATGCCTTTTCTCATTCTGTTTCTTCTGCTTGGAATGCTGGTCAATTCTATTCTTCCTGTGAAGCTCAACTCACATATCTTCCACAAACAGATCTTCCCTTTCTCTTCTGTATTTATATTACATTTTGTTTATAGCTATAATATAACCCTTAATATGTTTTTTGCCCTTAAGAATAAGGACTACCTTGTTCACCGGATCTCACCTTGCTGAGAACAGTCTTAGTTCTTAGTAGGGATTGCTAAATGCTTGTTTTCCTTTAAGGGTTCATAAATTTATACAGGGCCCATTTGGGAGCCTAGGAGAGGTTGAGGGTCAAAGTGTCAGTACTCATTTCCTTATTATTATGTGATTGAGTCCGATTAAACAAAGCATGAAGGCAGCCTGGAATAAAACAGTATCATAACAACAATATACATAAGCAAGCAATTGTATGGTGGTGTGGGAATGAGGGAGCATTGCTTCAGTGTTTGGGGGAATTTGTGGTGTATGAGACCTTTTTTTAGCACTAACCTTAGTGCTAATTTCTTGATCATCCTCTTTAAACTAAAAAGTTGTTGGACAGCAAAGGAAATCATAAACAAAATTTAAAAAACCCACAGAATGGGAGAACATACTCACTGATACATCTGATAAGGGGTTAATATCCAGATTTGATAAACTACTTAACAAAACTCAACACCAAAAACAAACAACCCAATCAAAAATGGGCAAAGAACCTGAAGAGACACTTCTCCAAAGAGGACATACAGATGGCCAATAGATAAATGAAAAGATTCTCAATGGCACAGTCATCAGAGAGATGCAAATTAAAACCATAATGAGATATCATCTTTCACCTGTCAGAATGGCTGTTACCAATAAATCAACAAACAAATGCTGGTGAGGATGTGGAGAAAGGGGAACTTTTTTACACTGTTGGTGGGAATGCAGATTGGTGTAGCTACTGTAGAAAGCAGTATGACGATACCTCAAAAAATTAAAAATGGATCTGCCTTTTGACCCAGCAATCCCACTTCTGAGAATATATTCTAAGAGACCCAAAATACTAATACAAAAGAACTTAAGCACCCATATGTTCATTGCATTTTTATTTACAGTTGCCAAATAATGGAAGCAGCCCAAATATCCATCAGTAGATGAGTGGATAGAACAACTATGGGACAGTTACACAATGAAATATTATTTGGTCGTAAAGAAGAAAATTTACCCTTTGCAACAGTATGGATGGACCTAGAGAACATTATGCCAAGTGAAATAATTTAGTCAGAGAAAGACAAATACCATATAATTTCAATCATATGTGGAATCTAATGAACAAATAACTCACAAGCAAGATAGGATGACAACTAATGTGGTAGGGGTTGGGAGTGGGGTGAGGGTTAAGCAAAAAGGATAAAAGACTAATGAGCACCAACTTGCGAACCCAAAGGTTGCTGGTTTGATTCCCCAGCCAGGGCACATAGCCAGGTTGCAAGCCAGGTCTCCAGCCAGGTCCGTAGCTGGAGTCTCTCTCCCTCTCTGCCTCTTTCCCTACACCTCTCTCTAAAAATAATAATATCTTTAAAAAAAAAAAAAAGACTCATGAATTTGGACAACAGTGTTGTAATTGTTGGGGGCAGGGAGGTATAAAGGGACTAAATGGTAATGAGAAAAGTTAAGATAAAAATTTTTTGGGAAAAAAATGTAAAATACTTCCATTTTTGTTTTGATTGCATATTAAAATGGTAATATTTTGGGACTGTTAAGAGACTATGTTATCCCAAAACAAAATAAACTATTTAAAGCGATAATTTAGATTTTTAGGCTTAGGTTTCTTTCAACTATGGAAGTCATTGTTTAAACATGAATTTAAACAGCTCCTTCAGATTATGTAGTTTTTATGATTTTAAATTTCTTGTGTTGTTTTTTTCCCCCTAAGATTATTATTTGGTGTATATAGTTTTTGGAGTTAGATATTTTATAATAATTTCTTTTAATTTTAGGGAAGTAAAAAATATCTTATGATGAACACTTTATACAAGCTTCATGATCGATTGGCACAGCTTGCAGGTAATTATTTTAACAATCATAGTCTCTAAAAATGATTTGAAAATTAATTTGCATGCTATAGCAGTAGAAATAGTTTTTCCCAAGTTTATTGTTGTTTGTGAAATATTTCCTCTTTTAGAAGTTTTTATTTATATAGAGTGGGTTTTTATTTTTGTAGATATATTCAATTAAGGTCTTTTTTCTCCCTGCCACATGTATTAGGTGAAATATTTATACATATAATTCCAAAGTCAGATCTTTGCATTAATGGTAACAATTCTGAAAGCTTGAACTATCAGTTGACTTGGGTAAGCAATGAATTAAGATCCTAGGTTAAATATAAAAATGCAGGCTTTCCTTTAGTCGTTATGTAAGTATTGTAAAGTAAATATATTGTAGAATTTTTTTTTTCTGATTTGTTACGTTTTCCTTATATTCTGCTCTTGGTAAGTCTTTGAGAGCTCTTAGGTATTAACATATTTGAAATTAGAACACAGGTGAATTGGTATCAAGTTTAGCACCTATGAACTGGAATAGGAGTTTAAAAGTTTACTACCTTTTAACTTTTTTATTCTTGTTCCAAATAATCCAAAAGAAGAGATTTTGGATGTTCTTATAACCAGTCACAAGAAAAGAAAAATATAGTTCAAACTTTTGATGTAGTAAATCCTTTTGTAGAAATCAAAACATTGTTAGAAGCTTAGTAGATAAATGTGGAACTTCTCTGATTACATGGAGGCATTTAGAATCCTGACAGTTCCCCCTTGTCTCACTAATCTTTGTTTTTTAGTTTGGGTTCTTAATTCTGGTCAGTATTTTAGGCTCATAATTCTGTGTGTATCACTAAAAAAGTGTTCTTTGCATTAACTGATAAACTGTCATACACTGCTAGCTAATGACATTAGCTAATGACATTGATTTGGTGCACCAAAAAGTTAAATATACTTTAGCCAGGAGTTCCTGATGTTGCTACTCTAAGCTTCTATAGCATTGTTTTATTAATTGTGCTAGGTCAGCATAATATGGAGTGCTTTCAAAGATTCCTTCTAGAGCAGGAGTTGGCACACTTTTTCTGTTAAAGAGCCAAATAGTACATTTTTTAGGCTTTGTGGTGAGACAGTCTTTGTCTCAACTACTTAGTTCTGCCATTATAGCATGAGAGCAGCCATAGATAATACGTAAATGAATGTGTGGCTGTGGTCCAATAAAGCTCCATTTATAAAAACCAGAGGTAGGCCAGATTTGGTCTGTGGGCTGTAGTTTGTTGACCTCTGCTGTAGATCTGCGGCATCTGAATTACGGAGGTTGCATTATAAAGTTTGAAGACTTACTTGTTGATCTAACAGGTATTTCTTTTTACAACTGCAACCACTAAAATCTGGCTACTTGAGCAAAACCAGAAATAATAACATGGTTTCTTTAGTGGTAGGTAGTTAAGGCCTTATTAACTATTATATTTTCATGTTAACTTTAAAAAACGAATTACTTGAAAGAAACAGGGTAGGAAGAACTTATATTTCAAGTTCAGCATGAGGATAATTGATCCCTAATAACCACAGATGGCCTGAAAAAAAGGTTTTGGATTCTCTTGCAAGTAGTCACAAGACAAGGAAAATGTAATTTTGCATAGAAACCAAATCATGGCTAGAAACATCTATTTCCTATTTTCCCTTTTGATAAGTTATGCAATTTTTATGACATGTACACCCTTTGCTAAAGATAGGCTTAGTTATACTCTGAAAATGTATGTTTTAAAGCTTACTTGAACATTTGAATTAATAATTTTAGTGATGTTAACACAATGAATTTTCCGCTTGGAAAATAATATATATGGAGGGCCTTCTATGTGCCAAATTCTAGGGATAGGCATTAGTGTGACGTGGTTCCTACTCTGGATAATAATTTAGTTGGGAATACAGGAAGAAGGCATGCACTTGCAGAGACTGAAATGCATTTTAAAGGTTTTGGTTATGGTAATTATTTATATTACTTGAATTTTTCCTAGAAAATATAAATAGTCATATTTCTCTACTAATTATAACTTTATATTTGTAAAATATTTTGATTAATATTTGTTTTCTTTTGTTGGACACAGTACTGATTCAAAATGAATAATATGCTAATCTTTCCAGGAGATCATGAGTGTGGCAGTTCTAGTCAGAGAACACTTTCTGTCCAGGATGCAGCTGCATATTTAAAAGTAAGCAGTAAAATTATAATTTTAATAGCTATATTCTTAAAGTTTATACATTATTACAATGTGTATCAAAAGTACCATGTATTTGATTAATTTGATTAATTGCACTGTTAAAAGTGTAGGCATGCTGTTTGGTGTAATGTGAGCAAATAGAAAAAGCAGAATTATGTAACATTTTTTGTTTCAGTTTGCTTTGGAACATTTTCTTTGAGAGAATACACATAAATTTGGAAAGAAAACTAATAACAGTGGTAAGAGAAATTGAGATTGGTATGTAATATGTAAGGAAGCAAGTGTACATCTAACCTTTGTCATTTATTTCAAATCTTCTGTCCCATATTAATTTCATCTTGGGGTACTAAGAGAACTTGCAGATGAATTTTATAAACCACTGTATGCAATCTAAGAAATCCTAGGTGAAGGAATGGTTAAGGTGGACAGGTGTACATTCTGATTTCCAAAAAGAAAGTGGACTTTGAAAATCATACTGGTGAACTTCAATAAGTATAATTCTGTAAATAAAATTCTGTAAGGAAGTGAATATTTACAAGTAGAAATGCTGATCCCTAGAAGCTAGCATGGTTGATTACAAACAAGACATGTCATATAAACTTCACTTTTGCCTTTGTTTATTGTGGTAAAAAAATTCCATAGCATGAGGTCTAACCTATTAACATTTTTAAGCGTACAGTACAGTATTGTTAACTATATGTACATCATTGTACTTAAGATCTCTAGAACTTTTCATCTTGCCTGACTGAATATCCCCACTGCACAGCAGCTTTTCAATTTCCCCTCCTCCCAGTCCCTGGTCATTACTACTTTACTTTGTGCTCCTATGAGTTTGACTACTCTGTGTGTGTGTGTGTAATACAAATGGAATTATGCAGTGTTGATTGTTCTGTGACTGGCAAACTTCACTTAGCATACTATCCTCAAGGTTTATCCATTCTGTAAAGTGACAGTATTTTTGTTTTTAAGGTTGAACACTATTCCATTGTGTGTGCACGTGTGCACCACATTTTCTTTATCTTATTGATCTGTTAATGAACATTTAGGTTGTTTCCACTTCTTGGCTATTGTGAACAATACAGTAAACATGGAGTTACAAATACCTCTTAGATCCTCTTTTCAATTCATAATCAATTTCTTTAAGGTTAGTTTCTGGAGATTTATATTGTTACTTTAGTTAGGCCATATTTCCTTGTTTCCTTTGTGTATCTTGCTACTTTGGATTGTGACATACCCCAGTCTTTATGGAGGGGAAGACTTTCAACAATGAACTAGAGATTCTGGGGTCATCTCAGATCTTTTCTGTGGATGCATCTTCTTGTGGGTATAAATTTTCAACTAGAGAGGTTTTTGCAGGTTTCTTTTTTCTGTAGCTTGTAATTGCTTGCCCCCTTTGGTGTCCGTCTGCTGTACTGCAGACCCTCTCGAGTAGCAGCCTTTCAGTTCTTTTTCTGTTCTCAGCAGCCTTCAACCATCCAGACTGTCAGGGCTTGTTAGGGCTCTGAGACAGGTGCTACAGATACCAGTCGCTTGGGCAGCTCCCTCAGAAACTTGAACATTGAAGACATGCTTCAACTCTCCCTGCTCAGGGAGGAGCTATCAGTTTGGGATTTTCTTCTTCTCATTCTATACTGAGCCCTGGGGATGGGACTGTGGTGAGTGAGTGTGTGCTAGTTTAAACGTTGCCTTTGTTCTTGGCAGCCCGAACTTGGTGCCCTTACCTATCAGTGTTTAAATTCAGGCAAGACTGAAACCAGTCCCTCTGGTAGCCAGCCCCCTGAAAAGTCTGCACATTAGATAAATAGTCCAGTCTTCTTTTTCCATCTTCAAGGAGAAGAATCCAGGAGTTGGGTATTTTCTCCTGACTGACCCATCTGTGCCAGGAGAAGGGACTGTGGTGAGTGAATGCTATAAATTTTCCTCCTGGCTTCCTCTGATCTGGTTTTTGGATTTATTACAAAGGGAATTTGTATATTGTTGAATTTCTGTCTCCTGGGGGAAGGAGAGCCTGGGGCTTCCTATTCTGTTATCTTGCTGATGTCATTCCATTCCCCTTTAAGAAAATTGACAGTGTAGCATAGTTCTGAGGCTTCCATTGAGGTTTGAAAATTTTATTGACAATTTTTCTTGGTGTGCTTGCCAAAACATTTCAATTTAATTAATGATTTACATGTAGATAGCCAACAGATGTTAAGACAATATAATATGGTAGAGATTAGATGTGGGTTCAAATTGTAACACTGTCACATGTAAGCTGTGTGTCTTGGTAAAGTCCCTTCACTTTTCTATGCCTGTTTATGAGTGTGAAAGTGTTTATCAGAGTTGCTGAAGACTTAACTTAAGTGAGTGTATTAAAGTATGTGACTCAGTGCCTTATGATTATAATAGCTTTCTAGTATGTATGGTGTTTTTTTGTTTGTTTGTTTGTTTGTTTTTTTAAGATTTTATTATTCTCAGAGAGAGGGAAAGGGAGAGAGGGAGAGAGACATCAATGTATGGTTGCCTTTCACCTGCCTCCAGCTACAGATCTGGCTGGAGACCTGGCCAGCAACCTGGTATGTGCCCTAGCAGGGAATTGAACCAGCAGCCTTTGGGTTTGCAGGCTGGTGCCTTATCCACTGTGCCACCAGCCAGGGCTGTTTTTTCCTAACTAATTATAAATCATTGTCACCTGGAGAGGTTTCTAATAACATGCTACAGAATTTGTCTCAGCCTTGCTCTTCATTTTCAGTTTTGATCAAGGTGACAGGTAAATTTGTTAGTAGTATAATAGCTAATAGATTAGATAGCTAAAGAATCAGTATCCAACCCTGACCAGTGTGTGGCTCAGTGGATTGAATGCTGGCCTGTGAACTGAAAGGTCACCGGTTCAATTCCTAGTCAGGGCACATGCCTGGGTTGCGGGCCAGGTCTGCAGTTGAGGGAGGGCATGTGAGAGGCAACCAATCAATATATCTCTCACACGTTGTTATGTCTCTCACTGTTCTTCTCTCTCCCTTCCCTTTGTTCTAAAAATAAATAAATGCAATTTTTAGAAACAAAAAGAATCAGTATCCAAAAGAATATTTAAATACTAAAGAGGGGTTATGATTATGGGGTTCTGTCTTAGGGGGTATAAGAAGAATTGTGAGATGGATTTTGGATTGAGTAGGTTAAAGGGGACATGGAATAAAATATTCCAGGAAGAGGGCATAGCATATGGGAATTCAAAGCAATCAGGTGGTATCTTATGAGATATTTGGAAGTATTTTTGCTTCTAGCAGTAATGCCAATCATTGCTTCCTTCCTGCTTTCTCTTTTTTTCTAGTGACATGTTTTTGGTAATGGCACAGATATATGTGTTGGTGGTAAATTCTTGTAATAAGATTAATAAACATTTGAATAACTCTTAAAACCTACTGAATACTGTATTTGAAGGACTAAAGGGATGGGACCCACGGCTTGGAGACATAATGGGGCTGGACCCACTAGTTAAGCTGGATCTGAGGAAAAGGAAGGCATAATGAACCTCTTCTCTTTATTCTCTCCCAATCATTAGGTTGCAACTATGGGTCAGCAGTAGGATGCCATTAAAAAGAATGGACCCAGGAAAAGTGTTGTGACAAGTCAGAGCCAGGCAGCAAAGGCTTTCAGTTGCTGAAAGCACCCATGCATGGGCTGAATTGGAACTGCTTGTATTGAATTTTAAGAAAAAATTGATATTAATGAACTTCAGTCTTAAAAGATTTTCATATCTTTTCCCTGGAATTATTCTGTGTTTCTGATTAGGCTTATTTATTTATTTTAGATTCAGTAGAATTTCTTAATGTATATATTTACAAACCATTTTGATGGATCACTTTCATTTCTTAAGTAGTTAAAGTGAAATTATTTTATGTAGCCATGGCAATATCCTTTTATGTTTAGATGTATGTGTGTATTAATCTTTTCTTTTTAGAATCCCATTTTCAGTTTTTCAAATGCATATATTTGTCTGGTGGTTTCACCAGCAGCTGCACAATTAACTTGTTACATTCATTCAGGAGTAAACAAACCAAAGAATTTGATTATACCTATAGGTATAATCTAATTTTCTCCCAACTTACAGTGCATTATAAGCACAGTATTGGTAAATGTTTAATGGAGTAAAATGAGTAAGTCAGCCTCAGTAAAATTTTATTTTTGATTGTATACACTTTTTACTTTTCTTTTCCCTTAGAGGGAATTTAAATAAATACGTCAATCACTTTTTTTCTAACTCCCCAATTTCTTGAGCACTTTCATTGATTTGTGTGATTGAAAGCTTATTTTGGTTTATGAAAAGTTAAGAGGTCCCTCTGGTGGAACACTTAGGAAATACATAGCATTATATTCATGAAAAGATACAGATTGGGTCTTTTGTTTTCCTTCCTCCTCATTGCCACCCCCCTCCCTGCAATACCTTCCCACATTTGTTTTCTAAAACAGCAATCCAGGATAATCAAGGCATATGCAAATCTTTACTGATATAAATTGTTTTTTAAGTTAAATGGTGGGAGCTTTGTGTGTTAATTTCTAATAGAATGATGTAACATGGGTGGTTCATTTCCTGGGTCACTTTCAAAACCTATTTAATTTTTAAAACAGTATGCTTAAATTTATGAAAAAGAAACAGGAAAGAAGACAGCTACAAATGTGCCAAATTATGGGTCTGGATAGACTTTTATGGCCTAGCTTAGAACGCTAACAGTGATTTTATTTAATCACTGTTAAATAAAATTGCGTTTTTACAGGAAAATAAGTGTTCTTAGAAAAGAAATGAGGGCAAAATTTAATAATTACAATTTATCTAGTACAGCAGGTCCTTGAATAATGTTTCATTCAGAGTCACTTCATTATAAAGTTCATCAGATGACATAGGAACTTAACTTTTATTTATGGTAAATTGGTTTTATTAAATGTCATTTCACGTAAAGTTGCAGAACCTATTCATGACATTAAGTGAGGACTTACTGTACAATTTATCTTAGTACTTTCTGTGTGTGTTACTTTTAGTATCACAGTGATCCAGAAAGGTATATAGTATCAGATCCACTTCATAAAGAAACTAACAATCAGAGGGGTTTAATGATTAGATCATTCATCACCTGATGGAACTTGGAAATTTATTTAACATTATTTCAAGCTCATGTTTATAGGCTAGCCTTCAAAATTTTATGTAGTAATGCAGAAATTTCATAATCTGCATATTATAGTAATACAAGCTAAAGCACATTTATTACTAAGAATAATGAAGGTACTGTCTCCAGCTCCATGGATAACCCGTATTAACCTTATTTTGTGAATTTTGTAAGTCCTGTATACTGTAGTCATCCCTTATTTGCAGGGAATATATTGCACAACCCCCCACCGTGAATGCCTAAAATCACAAATATTACTAAACCCTATAAATACTATGGTTTTTCTTATACATGTATAACTATGATAGTTTAATTTATAAATTAAGGACAATAAAAGGTTAACAATTACTAGTAATAAACTAGAGTAATTATAAAAGTTTACTGTAATGAAAGTTATATAAATGTGGTTGCTCTTTTTAGAGAATCAGTTGCTGAAGTCTTCTTATAGGCCCAATGCTTACTGGCACAATACGTTGCTGTGGTTCAGGACAGGTTTTCTGTTCCTGTCTTCTACCCACGAATATAATGGCTTTTCCATCTTGTTAAGTGCATATTATACATCGTGGCCACAACGTTGGCAGTTTAAGGTGTGACAGGCAGCAAAAATAGCATGAGTTTCTTTTTCCTTTTTCACACTTTCCTCTGATAGAAGATTTGTTTTTGTAGAGCTTAGCAACCTCAGCATATAATTTTTTCTTAATTAAATTGAGAACTTTCACTTTTTCACTTGAAGGCTTCTGTATGGCATATCCAGATTGCCAGCATCATTACTATTGTATTTAAGGGCCATTATTAAGTAAAATAGTTTTACTTGAACACAAGTAACTGCAATACTGAGATAATTGATCTACCTAAATAATAACGGAATAAACTAAATATTAAGTGGTAGAAAAGTTATTGGGTTGGCAAAAAGTTTTTTCCCCCCAGTAGGATGGCTCTAATAGCACTTAGTTGTCTTTAACGTTAAATCAATTTTGTTAGACTGTACTGTGAGAGTTGTCATACCAGCATGCATTCAAAAAGAAACTTATCAAAATTGGTGAGTTTATGTATAGCCATTTTAATATTGAAGATAGAAGAAAATATTTAATATTTTCAACATATTCTGCTTTATTATTTTAAGAAAGATAGAAATGCAACTGAAATGCAAGAAAAGTGTTTTGCAGTGTATGGAGAAGGTGGTGTGACTGATTATACATGTTAAATGTGATTTGTGAAGGCTCATGCTGGAGCTTTCTTTCTCTTTGGACAGTGCTCTGTGGTCAGGTTGACCAGTTGAAGATGATAATGATAAAATGAGACATTAATTGAGAACGATCAAAACCCTGCAGGAAATAGCCGACATACTCAAAATATCCAAGTCAATAAAGTTATTGGTGAAAATGGAAAATATGTCTTGAAAAAACCTAAGGAAAGTGAAATTGAGGATAAAGGGGTACTACTGTAGCTTTTTCTTTTTCTAAATCCTGATCCATGCAATGTAGTTAGATGTACAAGGTCTGTCCCGAAAGTACTGAGCACAAACTTTTAATTATATTGACATGATGGCTTGATACTTTTGGGACAGACCTCGTTATATTCTCTTGATGCTTCATCAGAGTTTTTTTCTTTTTTAGTTTTAGAGCAATGATTATGAAATTTTTGTTTGATTTATAGTCATACACAGGAGGTTCCTTGCAGTGTATTTATAACAAAACAGTAATTGTCTGAAATTATTTTTGTATAGTTATATTGTATAACATCTTAAAGCAGTAAAGTAGTAAAACTTAAAAGTTATGTCTTGGCCCTGACTGGTAGCAAAGTGGTTAAGGTGCCGGCCTGTGAACCCAAAGGTCGCAGGTTCGATTCCCCAGCCAGGGCACATAACCAGGTTGCAAACCAGGTCTCCAGTCAGGTCTGTGGCTGGAGGCAGGTGAAACGCAACCATACATTGATGTCTCTCTCCCTCTCTGCCTCTCTCCCTTCCCCTCTTTCTAAAAAATGGTGAGATAAAATCTTAAAAAAAAAAAAAAATTTAAAAAGTTATGTCTTTGGAGAGAACCAACATGGTGGAGGAGTAAGCAGAGCTACTCCAATGTCCTCCCGACACCAAACTGAAATTACAATTTAACTGGGGAGAAATCATCCAGAATAACCAACAGAACACCAATTGGAGAGAAGTCTTATTACCACAGACAGAACAGAAGAGCCGATTCTTCACAACGTGACCAAGGTGCCTAAAACTGACCGCTGATCACGGACTGATTGGATTAACAACTAAAGGAGACAGATAAAGACAGTGGATCCTGGTAGTCTCCAACTGGCTGACTAGGCCCAGACTGGGACTCGAGCTGATGTCACCAAGCACAGATCCAGGAAGTAAAAAAAAGTGCACCTCTACACCACAGAAGGTCACACCACTAAGACAGTAAGTCAAAGCAGACCAATCTAAGAAGCAAAACAAACAGAGCCACCTAAAATGGGGAGACGAGGAAATAAACCCTCAGCAAAAGGAAAGGAAGAATCCTCAGGAAGAGTGCAAAATGAAACAGAGGCAGGCACACTCTCAGACATGGAATTCAAAATAATGATGATAGAGAAGCTCAGTGAGCTCAGTGAGTTTAAAGAATACTACAAACAACTCTAGGGGAGCTACAAAGAACTCCAGGGGAGCTACAAGGAACTTACTGAGGACTATACCAGCATTAAAAACGACATAGAAACCATCAATGAAAGCCAAGACGAAATGAAGAATACAAGTTCTGAGTTGAAGAACACAGCAGAAGGAATCAAAAGCAGACTAGAGAGAGCAGAGGATCAGATCAACCACCTGGAGGTCAATGTCGAAAAAAATTCCCAGGCAGTGCAACAAAATGAAAAAAGACTGAAAAAGAATGAAGAGGTTTTAAGAGAGCTGCAGGACAACATGAAACATAATAACATCCATATCATAGGGATACCAGAAGCAGAAGAAGAGGAGCAAGGGATAGAAAACCTGTTTGAAAAAGTAATGACAGAAAACTTCCCTAACTTGAGGAGAGAAAATGTCATGCAAACTCAGGAAGCACAGAGGGTCCCAAGGAAGTCCCCAAACAGACCCACTCCAAGACACATCATAATGAAAATGGCAGATTTCAATGACAAGGAGAGGATCCTAAAAGCAGCAAGAGAGAAACAGCTAATAACATGCAAGGGAGCTCCTAGAAGGTTATCAGCTGATTTCTCAACAGAAACACAACAAGCCAGAAGGGAATGGCAAAAAATGTTTCAAGCAATGAAAAACAAAGGCCTGCAACCAAGAATACTTCACCCAGCAAGGCTCTCATTCAAACTGCAAGGTGAAATAAGGAGTTTCCCAGACAAAAGAAGTCTAAATGAATACATCTCCACCAACCTAGCCGTTGCAAGAGATGCTAAAGGGTCTGCTTTAAGAAGATGAAGAAACAGCGAGACAGACAGGAACACAGGTACAAAGGTAAATAGATTAAGTGCACCAATGAAAAGACCTAGGGCAGCTGAATGGCTAAGAACCAACTTTAACTTAGGAATACTTTAAAGTGATCTTGTTACTATACCTGAAAAACCCTGAAACACTAATACAGAAGAACCTAATACCCTTATGTTCATAGCAGCACTATTTAACAATAGCCAAGTACTGGAAACAGCCTAAGTGCCCATCAGTGGATGATTGGATCAAAAAACTTTGGTATATTTACACAATGGAATACTACACAGCAGAAAGAAAGAAGGAACTCCTACCCTTTGCAACAACATGGGTGGAATGGAAAGTATTATGCTTAGTGAAATAAGCCAGTCAGTGAAAGGCAAATACCATATGATCTCATTCATTACAGGACAATAATGAACAAAACAAATAAGCAAAACAGAACCAGATACATGAATACAATGAATAGACCTTCAGTGGGCAGTGGGGAGGAGGAGGCAAAGAAGGGGAGCAGTTTAGTCAAGGAACTAGTATGGAAGGAGCCATACTATGGTTCCCACATGGACAAGTGGGATTAACTTTGTGGGGGAGTGGATGGATGGGGAAGGGGGCAAAAGTTAGGTCTTTGTTTTCTAATTTTTACTCATGAATATATCGTGTTATAAATAATATAAATTGAATATTGTAGTTTTGTTATTTTAAGCATATGGCTATTTAGTTCTCATGGTTATTTCTTAATTTGTAATATCCCACTGAAATGATTTCATATATGATATTTTTCATTTGTTAATGCTTACATTGGCTGTAATTTTTTAGATATTTATAAATAATATTGATATGAGTACACTTTTTTAAAATGAAAGCTTGTAGTTATCTTCCCTATCTGAACAATGCTGATGTTAGTTATACGTAAGTAATAACACCTAGCAAAATTAGTTTTGCTTATAAAATTTTATTATGCTTTCAAATTTTATGTATTAAAAGTACTTAATGATTTCATATTAGGAAGTAAATATACTGATAAAATGAAAACTCTGTGATTTCCCTTGCCATTGAAGAATCTGTTGATAAAGTGTAATAGATTTTTTATAAATGTCCTTCTTTAAAGGGATTTAAAAAACTTATTTCTAATTTTATAAAATCATTCTTTGCACTTCACAAAGTACATAAAATCATACTTTTGAATAGAACATATGCTTCATGACCATAGGGAAGTTTATTTTGTTTAGTGCTACATCTCTAGGTTCTAGAATAGTACTAGGTGTTCATAGTGAATCCTCAAGAAATATCAAAAGCGTTTTTAAAAGATGTTTAGTACAGTACTATTTTTTAAAAGTTTTTAAGATTTTATTTATTATTTTTAAAGAGGGGGGAAGGGAGAGAGGCAGAGAGGGAGAGAAACATCAATGTATGGTTGCCTTTCACCTGCCTCCAGCTACAGACCTGGCTGGAGACCTGGCTTGCAACCTGGTTATGTGCCCTGGCTGGGAATCAAACCAGCAATCTCTGGGTTCGCAGGCTGGCACCTTATCTACTGTGCCACCAGCCAGGGCCTAGTACAGTACTATTTTATATTAAAATAACTGGAAACACTCATTAATAAGGGTTTTTCCCATTTCATTGGAAAAACTTGGGGTTCCGTCTCTATTGATATTGACACTACCTCATTCTGTGAAAAAGGTAAGTGAAAAACAGTAGGTATAATATCCAACTTTTATACTTTATTTTTTAAGATTTATTATTTTTAGAGAGAAGGTCAGGGATGGAGGAAGAAAAGGAGAGAAACATCAATGTATGGTTGCCTTTCGCCGGCCTCCAGCCACAGACCTGACTGGAGACCTGGCTGGAGACCTGGCTTGCAACCTGTTCATGTGCCCTGACTGGGAATCGAACCATGACCTTTGGGTTCTCAGGCTGGAGCCTATCCACTGAGCCTCCAGCCAGGGCCTCTGACTTTTGTTATTAATAATTTGATTTAAAAAAATACACAATCCACTTACATGTAGCAGTTTTTAAACTCTGATTCCAGGATACTTTTGTATTTCTAAAATTACTGAGGACGCTAAATGTTTTTTATTTGTAGGATATATGTGTATGTAAGTTATTTATATTTAGGTACATAATTACCATATTAGAAATTAAAACAGAAATATACATTTGCCAGGCCCTGGCTGGTGGCACAGTGGATAAGGTACTGGCCTGCGAACATAAAGGTCACTGGTTCGATTCCCAGCCAGGACACACATAACCATTTTGCAAGCCCGGTCTCCAGCCAGCTTTGTAGCTGGAGGCAGGTAAAAGACAACCATACATTGATGGTCTTTCTACCTCTCTGCCTCTCTCCCTTCCCCATCTCTAAAAATAGTAAAATCTTAAAAAATTTATATATATATATATATATATATATATATATATATACATATAAATTATTAGTTCAAAAGAATTAACTATTACATGCTAATATAATGTACTTTTATAAAATAACTACATTCCCAAAATAAAAGATTGAGTGAGAAGTGGCATTATTTTACACTTTTTGAAAATCTCTTTAATGTCTAGCTTAACAAAAGGCAACTGGTTTCTCCTTTCTGCTTCTGCATTCAATCTGTTGTGATGTTTTGGTTGAAGTACATAAAGAAAATCTAGTCTACTCTGGCCAGAGTGGCTCAGTTGGTTGTCACTCCACAAACCGAAAAGTCATAGGTTCGCTCGTCACAGGTTCAGTTATAATGCCTAGGTTGTGGGTTTTATCCCTAGTCGGGGTGCATGTGTGAGGCAGCCAATCTGTGTTTCTTTCTCACATTGATGTTTCTCTTTTTCTCTTTCTCCCTCCTTTTCCCTCTCTTTAAAAACCAGTCTGTATGTCTTCAGGTGAAAATTAAAAAATAAGAAAGAAAATCTAGCCGTACAGAGTTATGTAGTCAAAACAGGGAAAAGTATTTTCATACCCTTTCAGACAATTGTGGATATTCTTTGGTACTATATAAAAACTCTACAACTAGTAGCTTCTTAACAGTTAGTTGCATTGTGGAGTTTAAAACCATACCTGAACTTTTTCATACTCAGTCTTTAAAGTCTGTTGGTCTGTTTTGCACTAGAATGGATGGATCTACCTGTGCAAGGTTTTATAGCTTATGCATTCATCATTTGGAAAATACTGGTTGACTGGTTAAATAGATCTTCCAAATGTTGACATATCTTATTATACAATACCCAAAAGCCATAGCTGTTAATATCACACCAGTCTCATTGCAAGGGGTTTCGAGTATTGTGATGCTGTCAAGTTCATAGTTATGAATACAAGTTTTTAAAAATTCTACTTACCAGTTGAAAGCTTATATTTTATCATTAGTAATGTATGGTCATTTGTTTTTCTTGCGTTGACAGACTATTTGTTAAGAAAATGTCTGTGAAAACAGCCAAGTCTGAATACTTGGTCGTTTGTTCATCTGAAAATAGCATTCCTTTTTTTTTTTTAAAGTGGTAATTCACTCTTTTGATATATATTTTTATTGTGCTATATGACGTTAAGAGTTATACATAGTATTTTAATTATAGGATAGCTTACACATAGAGTTAAATGAATATGAATTATTAATAGTTGTGATCTCTTTTTATTATTAGGATTTAGGTCCTGAATATGAAAATATATTTAACATCTCATTACAGTGGATTTTCGAAAATGGAAAAGATGTTGGAATAAGGTAAAGGGTTGTATTTCCACTTTGATCATTTTGTAGTGAAAGAAGTGATTTTGCCTTTAACCTTTACCTTAATTATTTTTAAATAGGTGTGTCGGTTATGGCCCTGAGGAACAACTAACAAATATAACCGATGTGCAATTTTTGCAATCCACAAGACCACAGATGTCTTTTTGGTGTCGTTTTCGACGTGCTTTTGTTACTGTCACCCACAGGTTATTGTTGTTATGCTTAGGTAAGTTAGGATGAGAAAGAAGATACATTGTATTCTAGACTTTTTGTGTCTGTATTTCATCAAATACCAGGGTTGCGAATTTATTTTTTATTTTATTTTATTATTTTTTAATTTTATTGTTGTTGTATTACATCCATCCCCTTTTTGCTCCCCTCTGTCCCCCTCCCCACCCACCCATTCCCCCCAAAGTCAATCCCACCTGTTGTCCATGTCCATGGTTCCTTTATACTAGGTTCTTGTCTAAGCTGCTCCCCTTCTTTGCCTCTACCTCCCCCTCCCCCCTCCCCTGTTCCTCTGACCACTGAAGGCCTATTCCTTGTATTCATATACTTGGTTCTGTTTTGCCTGTTGTTAGTTTTGCTCATTATTATCCCATAATGGGTGAGATCATATGATATTTGTCCTTCGAGAATTTATTTATGTGATAGTTGCATCCAAAAGTCTTCACTAAGGTATAACAACATTGAGCTTTTCTAAAATAATGTCAGCATCTGTTTAGAAAACAGTACTTACAAGGGAAAGTTGGAGTAAAACTTTGCCATAAGAATGTCAAAGAAAAAGTTACAGTGCATAGCTGGGAAATCTACTTTAGAAAGTAGAACAGGAAAATTAAAAATTAAGCTTAATTTTAAAATAAAATATTCTAAACTAAGTTAATTAAAATTATTTTTAATCTACAAAATATTTACCTGAATTAAAACTTTCATTAGGATTCCTAGATTTTATGTTACTATTTTGACTGATAATAGGAAATTAGGAGATTTTATTTTTCTGTTTAATTCCTTTAAAAATATTTTACATAAAAAGGTGTGGTATGTTTAGTCTCAGTAGATTCACTTTCCTAGTAGTTAAAAGGTGTAAAGGAAAAAGTGCATGAAACATACTTTTTTTTTTTTTTTAAACTAGATGTAAGTGTTCAGTTGTCACAATTGAATAAAAAAATTGAAAAAGAAGTTCAGTTGTCAACACAGTGTATTAAGTGAGATTAAGATAAACTCTGGATTATGTTTAATACTAATTTTTTCTGTGTAGTATTTTTAAATGCATGGTTGCCTTTCACCTGCCTCTAGCTACAGACCTGGCTGGAGACCTGACTTGCAACCTGGTTATGTGCCCTGGCTGGGAATTGAACCAGTCATCTCCAGGTTCATAGACCAGTGCCTTATCCACTGAGCCACTAGCCAGAGCCCTATGTAGCAGATTCAACCTACTATCTTAAAGGCTCATTCCATTATCCCATTTTGGCAATTAAAATAATCATTGTAGAAATTCATAAGTTGGTTTTTTTTCTTTTGCAATGAATGTTATTGAATGCCATTGACCACAATTTTTAAAATGCAAAATACATGAATATTACAGGTGTAGTGATGGTTTGTGTTGTTCTGCGTTACATGAAATATCGCTGGACAAAAGAGGAAGAGGAAACAAGACAGATGTATGATATGGTGGTAAAGATTATAGGTATAGTATTTTTAAAATTTTAAACTTTCTAGATACCTTTACGAAGTAAACTTTTGAATGATAACCAGTGATCGATTCATTTGTAAATGTGTCTTATTTATTCTCAGATGTTTTACGAAGTCATAATGAAGCTTGTCAGGAAAACAAAGATTTACAACCTTTCATACCTATTCCACATGTGCGAGATTCCTTAGTACAACCTCATGACAGGTGTGTTCATAGCATTACAAATTAAATAAATAAGAATGTTCTTGTTTTCTGTAGTTGTGAAAATAACATTGAGATATTTGACTCTTCTCAGCTAGATCTCTTACTGTACTGGCTTTATTTTTGTACTCCACACTCTTCTTTCTTTCTGAATTCTTTTCTGTTACCTTCCTGATTTTGAATTGCAAAATGGACAACTAGATTCCTAAATCATTCTCATTCTAATATATTTGATTGTTATCAGTCTCTACCTTATTTCCTTTACTTTCATCTTGATTTAAAAAAACAAAACAAAAAGACAGTGGACAAGTGATGTTTTATTTATTAGCAATAATGTTTTTAAATAATTTTGTTAAAGCATTAAAAAAACTAATAATTTCTTGAAAATAAAAGATAATGCCATATGTTAAAGCAGTGTTCTTAACCTTAGTAACACATCAGTGGAAATTTTGGGGACAGGATATTGCTATGTTTCACCTCTAGAGACAGAAATTCAGGAAATCTGAAGTGAGATTCAGGTATTTAAATCTTTTTTTTAGAAACTCCATAAGCAGTGATAAGAACATTAGAGTTAATAATAACTGCTTTCAATTACTAATATTTGAAAAAAATGACAAGCCAAGATGATGGTCATTTTGTTCACATAATAGGAAAAAAATGAAGAAAGTCTGGGATAGAGCTGTTGACTTCCTTGCTGCTAATGAGTCTAGAGTTCGTACAGAAACACGAAGAATAGGTGGTGCGGATTTTCTAGTTTGGCGGTGGATCCAGCCTTCTGCATCCTGTGACAAAATATTAGTGATACCTTCTAAAGTATGGCAAGGTCAAGGTATGTATTTTTAAAACAACAAAAAATATAAGCATAAGTTTTTTCTATTATTTTTCAGTTACAAAAACCTTATGTTGTTTAAAATAGTTTAATTGAAGCCCTGGCTGGTGAAACAGTGGATGAAGCCCTGGTCAGCGAACCCAGAGGTCACTGGTTCAATTCCCCAGTCAGTGCACATAACCAGGTGGCAAGCTTCCAGCCAGGTCCTTAGCTGGAAGCAGGTGAAGAGCAACCGCACGTTGATGTGTCTCTCCCTCTCTGTCTCTCTCCCTTCCCCTCTCTCTGAAAATAATGGAAAAAAAAAAAAAAAAAAAAAAAAGTTGAACAAGGTATGAAAGCAAAGCTCCTTTTCCAGTTTCACCCATAGAAGGAATTAGTGTTAGCTTGTCACATATCCTTTTACTTTTCTCCTGGCTGATAAAAATGTAAATGATTTGTTTTTATTGTAATAGAATGTTGCATGCCTTTTTTATTTTCCCACTTAATAAAGCAACTTATTTATTACGGGTTTATTGCATTCTTGTACCCTATTTTATGCAAATAAGACAGATAAAATGTTTTATACATGTATATACATATGTTTATATATGCATAAACCATATATAAGTCTGTCCAGAAGGTATCCAGCCATATAATATGAAAAAAAGACATTTATTATTTATTTTTTAGATTTTATTCATTATTTTTAGAGAGAAGGGCAGGGAGGGAGGAAGAAAGGGAGAGAAACATCAATGTATGGTTGCCTTTCACCTGCCTCCTGCTGGGAACCTGGCGGGAGACCTGACTTGCAACCTGAGTATGTGCCCTGGCTGGGAATCCAGCCAGCAACCCTTGGGTTCACAGGCCAGCGCCAATACACCGAGTCACCAGCCAGAGCAAGGCATTTATTGAAGAAGATACAGCATACAAGAAACATTGTACATAGGACAATGATGCTTCAATCCCCTTCAAAGTAGTCACCTTGGTACCTTACACAGTTCTCCCAGTAACATCAGCTGTCCCATCATTTTTTCCCCCAGAGTCTCATCAATGATCTGAAATCTTTCCCTTTCAAAGGTGGTTTTAGTTTTAGGAAAAGCCGGAAGTCACAGGGTACCAAATCTAGACTGTAGGGGAACTGGGTCACCTAGGTGATTGGATGTTTTGCCAAAAAACTCTGTAGGAGAGAGGTGATGCATGAGAGGGTGCATTATCATGATGAAGCTGCCCATCACCAGTTGCCCATAGCTACAGCCTTCTGAATCATCCTAATAGTTTCTGTGGAGGAATGTTCAAGCTTAATGCAAAATTTGATGCAGATTCGTTGTTCTACTTTCTCAGTTGTTTTGAATGTGACAGCCACACAGTACACAGGCTAACTATCTGGTGTCTATTGCCTACTCCCACCAACCCCCCAACTAGTACAGTCAAGTCATTATTCATGCATGCAAATTCTAACCCACTCTCCTTGGCTGCCAGATTACATCAATATCATGCAGATCATTCTTGTTGATATTAATAATGGTGGAACTTTTTCCAGGCAGTGTGTATGCTTATAGTAATGTAAAACATATATAAATGGAACCATAAGTTTTTAACTGCTCTTTTCCCAGTTTTTGCCTGCCTCTTTCCCCTTCTACCTGCATATCCCCGTGTGCCTAGTAGCTTTCGTGGGCATCTTGGCATTTGTGTTTCTTTTAATGCTTGCATCTTTGCAAAAACGTGTATGTGGAAGTATATTAAGAGGGTTTGGTGAGTGGTTGCCGTATGTAACCAAACCTCTGCTAGTAACAACTGTTACCTCACTTGAATTTTTGGTATCCTAATGGCTAGTGAAAAATTGAAAGCTTATGGTTAGTTTAATTTGCATTTCAGGACTAGAAATCAGTTGAGTTTCTTTTATTCTTGTTGGATAAAGCATATTTACCAGTGTTTGCTAAGCATCACATTAACATGGAAGGTCAGTAAATTATTTTGAAATTCTAATAAAATCCAATCTCTCCCCCTTTTTCTAATTTTCATTGTCAAAGAGCTTAAATAGTAAGTTTATAATCATGGCATAAATATGAAACTGATATTGCCAAAGAGGGCACTAAACAACACAGAAAGTATCAAGCCAATGTCAATATAATTATAACAGTTTGTGTGGCCAATTATTTCGGGATAGAACTTGTATGCTATTTGCTTTGAAGGGTACATGTAGAAGGGCCCTTTGACACTGGGAGCAAAGAACTCAAAGCCAGTCATCTGATTGCTTTAATGCCTGGTCATAATGGGTATGGAGTCTTGGCCTGATTTCTTCATAGAGCCAACATTTGGTACTCATGTATGTATTTGAAGTTCTAGAAAAGGTCATTATTTTATTCACAGGAATTTTTAAATCATTATATTTTGTCTTATTTTTAAAATGTGAGGTTTTTAAAGCGAGTTCTAAAGACACTTCTTGACCAAATAATCCTGTTGTTCTTACATATTAGAGGTGTGATTTATTTTAAATGTGTTAAATTGAATGTGCTATAAACTCTAGGAATTTAAAACTGCAGACTGTTATTTTTACTTTGTCATGTTATTTACCTAGGAAAGGACTATACCAGTGTGATATAACTTTGTCAGTTATGGAAGTGGTAATATTCAATATAAATTAATAAAAGATTTTTAAAATGTACTACTTTTTATATTAGATTTTCATCAAGGTTCCAGTCTATTGAATATTCATAAAGTAAATGTGAAGTACTGAGCTGTCTGTATTAGAATATTTCTGAATGGGCCATGTAAAGAATGGTACATTTAATCTTCCTTTACTTCACAGTCTTTGATACATAGTTACAGAGATTAGGGGTTTCAGAATTTAGAAAGGAATTAAGAGTAAAGTAAGATGCCTATTACTGAGTTAGTTCCTGAAGGCAGAGAATCCTGAGGTAGAACATAGTAGCCATTTGTTTAAAGTATACCGGTTCATTAACCCTGGCTGGTAGCACAGTGGGTAAGGCCCCGGCCTGCGAACCCAAAGGTCGCAGGTTCGATTCCCCAGCCAGGGCACATAATCAGGTTGCAAACCAGGTCTCCAATCAGGTCTGTGGCTGGAGGCAGGTGAAACACAACCATACATTGATGTCTCTCTCCCTCTCTGCCTCTCTCCCTTCCCCTTTTCCTGAAAATAATGAACTAAAATCTTTTAAAAAATAAATAAATAAATAAATAAAGTATACCGGTTCAGTTTTTGGATGGCTGTGATGATAAAACAGTCTATTGACTTTGTAGCAAGAGAGATTTTAATTCTTTTAAGAATGTTATCATAATAAAAATTGTTATAGGAAGCTAATAAGAAGGTGATATATTCCTTAATGATAATTGTACATCTTTTGCCTCATTTAAGAACACATACATAGCTCTAATAGAGAATTTAGTTTTAGCATATTTTATGCCATTAAATGTATAGTCTTACCTAAATACAGCTGACTCTGACCTGTCTTTAAAAAAGACTAGTAAGTTCAGCTTTTATTTAAATATATCTGAACACAAATGTGCTGTATAAGTATGGTAGATACTGAGAGTATTTGGTAGTTTATGTAAAAAGATAGTTTAACTTAAGAACAAGCTTAATGCTTTTCCCCTATAAATTTAATTAGAAAGTACATAGTTGGAGGATTGGTAATAATTTCAGTAACCTTATGAATTCACTACCACTATAAGCCATTGCCATTTTAATAGTATTTTTCCCAAGTAATTGTTAAATAATTGATGTTATTGAATTAGTTCAGTTTCTAAGAGATAAAGATAAATTAGATGATTATATATTAGTATCTCTAAAGATTTTAAAGCACCAGTTAAAAATCAAATAATAGCCCTGGCTGGTGGCACAATGGATAAGGCGCCTGCCTGCGAACCCACAGTCACTGGTTCGATTCCCAGACAGGGCACATAACTAGGTTGCACGTTAGTCTCCAGCTAGGTCCATAGCTGGAGGCAGGTGAAAAGCAACCATACATTGATGTTTCTGTCCCTCTCTGCCTCTACCCCTTCCCCTCTCTTAAATAAAAAATCAATACCTGTTGGGGAGCCAGAGAACTATTTATGTTCTAAAAGATGTCTTGTTTGGAGTAACAGCATTTGAAGGATCCAAAGGTAGTTTTTGAGGTGTTTGAAGTGTATCATTTAGTAACTACTGTGTCTCTGCATGGCCCAGGATATGATTACAATTTTGTTAGTGGGACAAAGCCTATATTTTACAAATCAGTTTGATTTTTAGAACTACATTCTGACCAGAAATGAGCAGGAATAGTTTCTCCCAGTCTGTTATTTTGTGGAAACTTGGGTCTAAGCTACAGGAGGCAGCATGTGGTTTTTACCTCTGGTTCATCCCCTTTTGGCCCAGGTCAGTATTGGAATTTCAAGGAAGTCAGATTGCCTGCAACTAAAAGGTCATCTAAGAACAGAAATGTCTGGAAGGTACTAGAGGTTCACAGACTTTCATGATCTGGGGTTTGGTGAAGATTTTTCATGTCAAATGACAATTCCTTCTCCCCATGTTAGGCTGTTTTAAGACATCACACCCCAGATTATTTCTTATTGCTAGATACTTATGAAATCTTTAGTTGTTATACTTGGTTCTTTAGCCATAAACCCATCCTTTCAACTTTCCTACTTTATATACTTGGGTTTTTTGTTTTTTTTAAAATATGTGTGCTTTTCTTTTTCTTTCTTTCTTTCTTTTTTTTTTTTTTTTTAAGATTTTATTTATTATTTTCAGAGAGAGGGGAAGGGAGACAGGCAGAGAGGGAGAAAGACATCGATGTATGGTTGCCTTTCACCTGCCTCCAACCACAGACCTGGCTGAAGACGTGGCTTGCAACCTGATTATGTGCCCTGGCTGGGGAATCGAACCAGGGACCTTTGGGTCCACAGGCTGGTGCCTTATTCACTAGGCTACCAGCCAGGGCTTATACTTGGGTTTTTTAAAACTCCCTAGAATCGCATTTCTTTCATGTTCTTTATCCTTCTCCAGTTCTTTATCCTTCATCCTGTCTTTACCTCTTTTTCTATCCATTTTAGTTTCCATGATTCATCTTCTTAATCACTGTCTCACTAGTATCCTTAAGTCATTACCCAACTCTTCATCTTACACTGCTGAATTCCAAGTAAGGATGAAACTTTTTTTGTTTCCCCCCCTGCTTACCTGGGCAAGCAGCAGAGCATAGCAGGAGAAAAATCATACAACTTGGCTAACTTGTATCTTCATAAACTGTCAACTTCAGTTCGGCCCTCGGCACTACCAAGCTTTAATATTCTTACCATATTTTACTAGTCACTTCAATTGCCTACTTTATTTAGTAACAGTTTTAGATTTCTTTTCAAACCTTTGCTCCTTTTTCCTCTCCAAATTCTCAGTTGATGACTCAGGTAGAAACAGTGAGATTATACCTATCTCAAATTTCCACCATGAAATCCGTAAAATTACCAGAATCCATGCTCATCCTCACTTTCTATTGCATTTGAGGAGCTGTCTTACTTAACAGAAAACAGAGCCCACCCTTCTAGTATTCTCAAGTACCTTTCCTTACTGTTTTATATTCCTACTTTTATTGCATCTTTTTATCCTCTTCTTTTAATTTAATCCTCACCTGAAAATACATTTATTGATTTGAGAGAGAGAAAGAGAAACATAGATCAATTACCTCCCATCCATGCCCCCAACTGGGAATTGAATCTATAACCCAGGTATAAGTCCTGACCGGGAATCAAAGCCACAGTCTTGGTGTTCTGGATGTTGCTCCAAGCAGCTGAACCACCCAGCCAGGGCACTACTGGATCATCTTTTTTTTTTAAAGATTTTATTTGTTATTTCCAGAGAGGGAAAGGGGGAGAGGGAGAGAGACATCAATGTATGGTTGCCTTTCACCTGCCTCCAGCTACAGACCTGGCTGGAGACCTGGTTAGGTGCCCTGGCTGGGAATTGAACCAGCAACCTTTGGGTTCACAGGCCGGCACCTTATCCACTGTGCCTCCAGCCAGGGCTCATCCTTTTTTTAAGTATATGTTATTGATTATGCTGTTACAGTTGTCCCAATTTTTCTCCCTTTACTTCCCACGCACTTCTACCCAGTACCCCCTTCTCTCTAGCAATCCTTCCCTTAGTTTATGTTCATGGGTCATACATGTAAATTCTTTGGCTTCACCCTTTCCTGTACTATTCTTAACATCCCCCTGTCTATTTTGTTCCTACCAATTATGCTTCTTAATCCATGTACTATTTACCCCATTCTCCCCCTTCTCCCACCCTGCTAATAACTCTCCAAATGATCTCCATATCTATGATTCAGTTCCTGTTCTGGCCATTTGTGTAGTTTGTTTTTGGTTTTTAGATTCAGTTGTTGATAGTTGTGAATTTGTTATCACTTTAATGTTCATAGTTTTGATGTTTTTCTTTTTTTTTTTTTAATTTTATTGT